>MU106391.1:0-128484 GCA_012274485.2 Sinapis alba | reverse complement strand
ATTAGTTAACTAATTCAAAAAGTACTTGCCATATTTTCCTCTTAACAATTAGTAAGGTAGATATTATTTATTTATTTGATTTCAGAACGACTTATTTAAAAAAAAACAACAGAATATTACCTTATTCTCTAATCTTGGCTCCACATATATGTTTACATACACTAAACCAATAAGGTGAATCATAATCTAGAATATATATATTTAACTAATTTAGAAAATAGTAACCAGAATTCACTCTTGGGGTCTAAACAAAGTATAGGAATGAAAAGTATTTAGTCCATTATATTATATGTATATAACTTATTTCAAAATTTAATTATTAGGGTACAATTATAATACAAAATTAACTTTAAAACAAACAAAACAAAAACAACTAAATACTTATTGTATTACTTAATCATTTATATGTTCTAAGAAAATACATCCCATACAAAACAACTACTTTTACTATCTTATAAATAGAAAAAGAAACAAAAAACATCCAGTTCAAATAATAATCCAACTATAAACACTATTGACTATTCTAGATAATATTGATGGTGTAAAAAAAAAAAATTACTGTCAATCAAATCCACTATATATTTTTAGAGAAATATATATTTAAACAAATATTTAATAGTGGATAAAAGTTTAAAATAGATACATCTATTCATATAAAAATTAAACAATATAGAAGATAAAAAAGTATCCGCACCAAAATACAGATCAAAATCTAGTTTTGTGTTATTATCCAAGTTCAAACCGACAATGCAAATCGAAGAAAAAAAAACGAATATTTTGTATTGTTGGACCTTCCGACGTCGCACTCCATCCCCACTAAACCGCCCCCGCTTGTACCGAGTTTTAGTGGTTAAATGGAATTTTTTTTGTTGTGTCAAACTTATAAAAAGGGTAGTCATGAGACATCATGCGACAAAAACATCCATCAATTCACACATAATCTGGAAGTATAAAACAATTAGAGTGAGGGGTTTTCAATGGAGGAAGAGAGACGAGGCGAAGAAGAGGAATCTCATCTTTGGGGTCTTTTTCAAATCTGTAACGAAGCTCTCAAGAACTTCCTAAAGTGTTTTGGTCTTTATACCTCTCCTTCAAATTCTTCGTCGCCATCTTCGGTACGTAATCAATTATTAGCAGATAAAGCTAAAGAGATCAATGTATTCTGCATGTCCACATGCATTTGCATATTATTAGTATAAATATTCACATGCATATGTACTTTGATATGCTCAGTTTCGATTCATATACATCATCTTTAGATATTTTTGTTCATTTTCTTTATTAACGTTTAGATTTTTTTTTTGCGTTAGAGATATATAAAAACCAACTATAAATTTGGTTGTTTGATCCGGTTTTATATATGTATGTATATCTGTAACTAAAGAGTTTTTTTTTGTTTATGTCGATTTGACCAAATTGGACGTTCCTATTTGATAACTACTAAGGGCATGTTTAACCTAAGTTTTTAGTGGGTTTCTTGCACTGTTTGCGGGTTCTACTGATATGTGAGGCCCGTGAACAGTGCAAGAACTAGTTACAAAAACTTTAAATTAAGAATCGATTTTTGAAGTTTTTTTGTATTGTTTACGAGCTCCACACGTGGCGACCCGCGATTAGTTTCTTTTTTAATTTTTTTTTTTAAATAAGAGAAAAAAATAAAAAAAAGTTAAGAAATCTATTTTGGATTTCTTGAGTTAAAGATGATCTAATAAAATGTTTTTTTGTTCTTTCTAACTACACGTTTACGAATGCAGGAGCAGGCGGAGGATGCAAACGACGTCGTGATGACAAGAGGAATATTAGTCGGATCAAAGAGAAGGGCGAGAGAGCCACATAGCTCTGGAAAGCCAGGAGGCCGCAACTGAGGAATACAGTCTTTGATTTGCTGCATAAAACGGCACGTGGAAAAAACAGATTACAATTGCATGCAATGTTTCTCGTTAATCATACACACATCATTTTATGTTTTTGGGGGCTAATCACCGTTTCATTTCATGTTCTATAAAGTTTTAAAATCAATAAAAACATAAATATATATACATATATATATTATATGCCTTCTTAAATTCCACGTTTAAACCAAAAATCGTATTATAATGGAACAAAAGGTATGTAATAAAATAATGTCCCGTTAGGGAAATGAAATGAAATGAAAGGTTATCAAAAAAAGAATGTAATATATATATATATATATATATATATATATATTATGTCTTAATAAAAATAGTCTTAACATTCATAAAAATAAAAATACCTCAACACATTAGTAATTTTGATAGAATAAACGAATAATATATAAAACAATGAAATAGATTCATTTTGATTGAAATAGCATACAGATATTTCTTTTAAAAAATTCTTTTTCTTAATGTAATTTACTACTCCGTTAAAAGTAAATAGTATTTTTATAGAACTATAAATAAATGATCCGGCGTTATTTTTTTTTCTTTTTGACAACAATTATTCCGCGTTTTTTTTTTTTTTATAACGCTGATTTATTATGATATTACAATTATGAGAAAGATTACATAAACGATTCGACAACCGACAATACTACCTGTCTTTTGAGGATCTACGCCTAACTGCATCACCTGAGCCGTCCTATGAAGATCTACTCCTGACCGGATCTACTTGCACCATGTTGAGGACCTCATGTAAGCCTTTCTTCCGTTATCTGCATAATTGTTTAATAAATCGCTTTCTCCTGGACTTGAAACCTGGATCTCCTGAAATCTGCAAGAAATTGCATAGTTTCTGGGATTCCGCGTTATTTTGACTGATAAAATGATAACTTGATTGCAGGCTTAAGTATTTTTTTTCCATCGGATGCATTCACATACCGCAATAGCTATTCCTGTTATTATAGTATTATGATGATATGTCAAAACTGTAAATTAAATGAGAATAATCTGTTATATATCTTTTTGAAAAAATGATCTGTTATTATCTTGTGCACTCGAGCTCGGTTTTTACGTATTCAGGTAATTGTGTTTATATGTTGACTATAAAATCTAATACTCCTTTGGTCAAAAGAAACAAATCTAACACTCCTTCCTTCTGTTTCATTAAAATGGTGATTTAAACACGTTTTCCATATATTAAAAGTGATTGAAATATATTTTTTTATTAATTTTTATATTTAACTAATAATATTTTAGATAAATAAATTTATTTATAAAATTTAATGTATTTTATAATTTAAATTGTAAGTAAGTATAATTAAGATTGTAAAATAACACATTTTATATAACAAAAAAGTTATTAAAATAATACTTTTTAAGAAACAGAGAAGTATGTTGACCTCAAAGCTGCATATGAATACTAATATTAAGATATTGTTTATTCATTTTTGTATTCAGACATACATATGAATGTTAATATTAAAATGTTGTTTATTTTGTTTGAATATTACTAAATCAATATAATATTTAGAAATTTGAGATGAAAAATATACAATATCTAAAATATTTAGATATTATGTATGTTGGAAAATTGTCTAGGAAAATAGCTTTGAAAGAGAAAAATGACTAAAATGTTTTATTAAGTAGGTAAATATATATTTATATACATATAATTAATTAATTTAAATTTAGAGTTTAGAGTTAAGGGATGGATTTTTGGGTCAAATATTAAAAATTAAAAATTAAGATTAAAATTTTCAAAATAAAAGGACTATTTTAGTCATTTATATAAGGTTATTTTGCGATAAAAACTTAAAAGAGACTATTTGAAAAATTACCCTATTATATTTTCTCAACGAAATTGAAAAATCTCATTTTTCAATCAACACCTCTCAAAAATTATAAAAATGCATTTCTTCACCGAAACTGTAAAACTGCATTTTCTAACCAAAACATAAAAAAAATATTTTGCATAATCTGTAAAACTATATTTTTCGTCAAAATCATAAAAAATATAATTTTTTGTCAATGTATTTTTCATCAAAATAAAAAAATCATGTTTTTCTATCAAAATCGAAAATTGTGCGTTTCCTGTCAAATTAAAAGAATGTATTTTTTCGTTAAAACTATAAAATCGTTTTTTCCAATGTATTTTTTTTTTTGAGAACATATAGTTGAGTCACATATTTAGATAAATACCAAAATCAGATGATTCTTCTTCTCTGTTTTTTTTTTTTTTTTAAATTCACTGGTCCAATATGTCCGTTAACCTATCGATCGCTTATGGAGAGAGATACAAAGTTCCAAGCAGAAGCGTATATCACCACAAGTAATTTTAACTGAATAAGATATACTGTATACTTCATTTACTTCACGTATTCTGAATCTCTGATCGACTACGATATAATATGAAATTAACGAATATACTTTTTGACAGTTCCTAACATCGCTAATCCGAACAAACAAAATACGTGTCAAATTTTAAATAAATACAATTAATTGCAAACGGGAAGCATGCAATGATATTTTTATCAAAAAAAATCATGCAGCGGTAGGAATATATGCGACCGATGACCTGTTACGCTTAAATAAATAATTAAATATATATTTATAGTAATTAACATAAACGCTGAAAGTTGACCAAGAATCAATGATGACTGATTTGAACACTATAAATGATCCGATTAGTCTCTTTTAAACACACAATTACAAGAAAGAAAGAAAGAAAAAAAAAGAATTAAGAAAGAAAGAAAGAGATGGATAAAGAAGGAAGAAGAGAAAATGGAGTTTTTTCTTACGTCTACATCTCTTTTAATTTCATCCACGAGATTCTGCAATCTCTCTTCGTCAAGTTTCTCGGTGTAAGATCTTCTCCAAGTAATTTTCCGGTGAGTATAGAATCAACAACAATTAATAAAGAAAGTGTATATATGTTATGAAAAGTTTACGAGATATATACTTATATCTGTAAAGCAATTGATAATATAAATACTCAACTCGTAAACGTATGCATGATACTATTAATTTGAATTTCTTTCTTTTACCTGTCTTTCTTTCTTTTACCTGTTACTTAGAGCACCATTAACCCAAGCTCTTAAGTGTTTTTTTTTGCACTGTTCGCAGACCCTACTAACACGTGGTGTCTACGAACAGTGCAAGAAGCGGTTCCAAAAACTCTTAAATAAGAATCGTTTTTGCATTGTTCGCGGCTTCCATTGACACGTACCAATCCGCGATTAATTTTTTTTTAAGTAAGACCAAAAAATAATAATAATAATAATAATAAGAACCCTTTGAGTTTTTGGATTAATGAGAGCATGTTTATTGAGGGTCTCTTAAAGCGGGTCTCTTAGCGAGATTTAAGAGATGGTCTCTTAACTTTTAACTAAAAAGGTTAAGAGACGTCTTTTAAATAAAATATTTAAGAGACCATCTCTTAAATCATGTTAAGAAACCCGCCTTAAGAGACCTTCAATAAACATGCTTTGATGTTCTTAATATAGCTTAATTATGTCGCGGTATGGGTTTCCATCACAAAGATTCTAATGATAATTGTATACATATATGATCATGGTGCATGGTGAAGAAGATATCAGAAGAAGAGGATGTGGCAGAGGTTGTGGAAGTGTCGTCGAGGAAAGTTTCATCGAAGCTGGAATATAGTACCGGCAAGCCTGGAGGTACCAACAAGTCACGTTCCTAATGTTATATTCCTGCGTGTCACCATGTGAGCAAAAAAGTCAACTTCAAGTTAATAATGTACGGAGAAAATCTTGTACTTTTAATTTTTCTGTTCATAAATGTACGTATATTGTTTATAAATATTTGTTCTGTTTTGTGTGTATTAATATGATCCTTGATTGTTCGTTGCTTTGTAAGTTTGCTTGAGTATTTGATTGTAAGAAAAAACGCAAATTCTATGATAAGAGTACATGAAAGTTGAACATGGAGACAAGGTGTGTAAGAGTATGGAAACTACTTAATCACATTATCATTCAACGACTACATATTCTGTAATTACGTCATTGTATCTCCTAGAATATTGTCTTTCCTTTCTTGTCCATATGTTTGTACATATAAGAACATAGCATCTCAATACAATATAATCAATTCATTCCAATACTCAATATGGTATTAGAGCCTCTATAGGCAAAAAACCTATTTTTTTTCTTTCTTCCGCCTCTCTCTCTCCTTCTTCTTCTTCTACTTCTCCTTCTCTCCAAGCAACAATGGCTGACAACACAGCTGAACGTACAGTGGTTTTTAATCCTAGTGATCCACGAACCACCTTGCTCTCGGTTAACATGTCAAGTGTAACCAAGCTTACGACGACAAACTACCTTATGTGGGGTCGACAGATCCGTGCACTTCTTGAAGGACACGAACTTCATCACTTCATCGAAGACAACAACACAACACCGGCTCCGACGATTCAGATCAATGGTGAAACTCAACCAAATCCGGCTTTTGCTCCCTGGAGGAGGCAGGATCGTCTGCTCTATAGCGCTATCATTGGCGCGATAACCTTGCCGGTTCAGACGGTTGTTTCGAGTGCAACAACCACCAAAGACGTATGGGATCTTCTTTCTTCTACCTTTGGCAACCCGACGCGTGGTCATATCCGACATATCAAGAAGCAAATTGAATCTTGTGTCAAAGGTACCAAGACTATCAGTGAGTATTTGCGTCTTGTGAAGTCCAACGTAGATGAGCTAGCGTTACTAGGAAAGTCTATGGATCCAGAAGATGTTATAGAGAGGATTCTCGATGGACTTCCTGAAGAGTATAAACAAGAGATAGATGCTATCAATGGTCGTGATACTACAATCTCATTTACTGAACTATATGAGAGACTCATCAATCGTGAAACCATGTTGTTGTGTAAAGAGTCTTCTGCTGCAACACCGATTGTAGCACATGCCACAGATGCTAGACCTCGCAATCACTGAAGGAACAACAACAACAATTATCACCAGAACAGAGGCAATCAAGGAGCATCTCAACAGAGGTTTAGCAAACCTTATCTCGGCAGATGTCAAGCGTGTGGTGTCCAAGGACATAGCGTCAAATACTTCCCACAATTCCGTCTTGTTCTAGGTACAACAATGACAACACCAACGACTCAAATGCGACCTCAGCAGACCTGGAACCCTCAGCAACAAAATATGGCGTGGCATCCTCAAGCTAATCAAGCGATCATGCCGTTTCAAATGAACCAAACAATCATGTTTGATGCATCTACATGGCTGGTTGATAGTGGCACCTCCCACCACATGACATCCGACTTAGCCAATCTTTCTCTCCATAATCCATACAGTGGAGGTGATGGTGTCTCACTTGGTGATGGGTCAGGTCTCACCATCTCCCACACTGGTTCTTTATCTCTTCCCTCTTATACAAAACCATTCTTTCTTAATAGTGTATTATGTGTTCCATCACTGCAAAAGAATTTAATCAATGTGTTTCAACTATGCTCAGCTAATAAAGTTGCTGTGACGTTTACTCCTACGTACTTTTAGGTCAGAGACTTGCAGACGGGGGCTCTACGTCTGGAGGGAAAGCCTAAAGATGGTACCTATGAATGGCCGCTTTCAAAAACCACAAAACCTCCCTCTCTTGCATTTGCTTCTGCTGTCAAGACCACTATGTCCGATTGGCACTCACGTCTAGGTCATCCTGCTTTTCCAATTCTTCAAAAATTAGTTACTGTTTTTCGATTACCTATTACTTCTAAAGTTTGAATGGCTTCTCCATGCACTTCTTGCTCGATTAATAAAATGCACAAGTTGCCTTTTCAAAATTCAACTTTAAAATCTTCTTTTCCACTTGACATAATCTTCTCAGATGTTTGGACATCTCCTATAATTTCAGAAGATGGGTTCAAGTATTATGTGATTTTTGTTGATCATTTTACTCGCTATACATGGTTATATCCATTGAAACAAAAATCCCAAGTTTTTGATGTCTTTACTAGGTTCAAAGTATTGGTTGAAAATCAATTTCAAACCAAACTAAGAACTCTATACACTGATAATGGGGGCGAATATATAGCTTTAACATCTTTCCTAGCATCCCATGGCATCTCTCATATGACTAGTCCACCGCATACTCCTGAATATAATGGTATATCGGAGCGTCGACATCGACATATAGTCGAAACTGGTCTTGCTCTCCTATCCCATGCTTCAATGCCGAAATCATTTTGGACATATGCATTTTCTACGACGGTTTACCTTATCAATAGAATGCCAACTCCGGTTTTAAAATTTCAAACTCCTTTTCAGTGTTTACATGGACATGTTCCAAACTATGAAAAACTTAGAATTTTTGGTTGTTTGTGTTTTCCATGGCTTAGACCATATGCATCTAGCAAGCTTGATGCAAGATCGACACCTTGTGTCTTTCTAGGCTATTCAATAACACAAAGTGTCTACTTTTGTCTAGATAGAGAAACAAATCGGATTTATACTTCGCGTCATGTCGTTTTTCATGAATCGGTTTTCCCATTTGCTATCTCTTCTTCACAGACTTCAACAGAGGATGATCAAGATGCTCCAACCAATTCTCATCCTGTAGTCTCGCTCATACCACAAGCGGTTACTCAAACTGTGCCTACACCCGCAACTCAAACTGCTCAACCTTCTCCTACTCAGTCCACTGTCACTCAACCACCGACAGTGACTATTCCTCCTATACCTCAACCGACACCAATCCCTCAACCCACTCGAGCTAGTACTCAAACCAGAAAACCCGTTCAAAAGCTGAACCTTCATACCACAAAAACTCTCACCTTAGACATGATTCCAAAAACTGTTGCAGAAGCACTCAAGATCCCCCACTGGCGCAAAGCTATGAGTGATGAGTTTAATGCTCAAACAGGAAACCATACTTGGGATTTATAAACATTAACTCAAGCAACTAATCATGTCAATGTTGTAGGTTGCAGATGGATCTTCACTATCAAGAGGAATGCTGATGGAACAATAGCCCGCTACAAAGCCAGACTTGACGCGAAAGGCTTTACTCAAAGACCGGACATCGACTTTCATGACACATTCAGTCCAGTTGTTAAGCCGGCCACGATCCAAACCGTTCTCAGCATTGCAGTCACTAAAAACTGGAATCTACGTCAACTCGATGTCAACAATGCATTTCTTCAAGGACATCTCAAAGAAGATGTCTACATGATGCAACCACCAGGTTTCGTAGACAAGGACAATCCTCATGCAGTTTGCAAGCTGAGAAAGGCGATTTATGGCCTCAAACAAGCCCCAAGGGCGTGGTACAACGAGCTCCGGACGTTTCTCCTGCAATCTGGTTTCAAAAATTCGGTTGCGGACGCCTCTCTCTTCATCTACAACAACAAAGGAGTTCTCATTTACATGCTCGTTTATGTTGATGACTTAATCATCACTGGCAATAGTCCTTCTCATACATCACGGTTTATCGAATCCTTATCTCAACGTTTTTCACTTAAAGATTTAGATGATCTATCTTTCTTTCTTGGCATAAAAGTCATTAGGACAAAAGAAGGATTGCACTTGAATCAGAGTCGCTATATAGCTGATCTTCTACATCGTACCAAAATGACTGACTGCAATTTTATTAAGACACCTATGTGTTCTAACACTCCCTTGACTTTGTTTTCAGGTACACAACTAGATGATCCTTCTGAATATCGAGCAGTCGTTGGAAGCCTTCAGTATCTCTCTCTGACGCGGCCTGACATCTCATTTCCAGTGAACAAACTGTCGCAGTTCATGCACAAGCCAACCACAGAACACTGGCAGGCTGTAAAACGCATTCTTCGGTATCTCGCAGGCACCATTTCGCGAGGCATCTTGCTTTCAGCTCAAAATACTCCTAATCTTCATGCTTTTACTGATGCGGATTGGGCTGGAAATAAAGATGATTACACTTCTACTGGTGCCTACATAGTTTACCTTGGTCGTCACCCTATCGCTTGGTCCTCAAAGAAGCAAACCGGTGTTGCGCATTCATCTACTGAAGCAGAGTATCGGTCGCTAGCTTCAACCACATCTGAGGTTTGTTGGCTTCAGTCTCTCCTGACAGAACTCGGAGCTCCCCCTCCCATGAAACCGGTTATATATTGTGATAACATTGGAGCAACATATTTGGCGGCAAATCCAGTATTTCATTCAAGAATGAAGCACCTCGCTCTTGACTACCATTTCGTTCGTCAATTTGTGCAAAGTGGTGAACTGCGTGTATTTCATGTCAACTCAGCTGATCAACTTGCCGATGCACTAACGAAACCATTACCACACACAAGATTTGAATCTCTCACAATCAAGATCAGATTCTCCAATGGCTGTCCGTCTTGAGGGGGCGTGTAAGAGTATAGAAACTACTTAATCACATTATCATTCAACGGCTACATATTCTGTAATTACGTCATTATATCTCCTAGAATATTGTCTTCCCTTTCTTGTCCATATGTCTGTACATATAAGAACAGAGCATCTCAATACAATATAATCAATTCATTCCAATACTCAATAAGGTGGAGTTAACAACTAGGTCATGTAGTTAAGAAATTCTGTCGTGATGTAGAATTTGATAATCTTGTCTACATGATATACTAAAAGATTTTTGCGTCTCAAGAATCATGATATCCATAGTTTCATATCAATCAATCTGTGATTGCAGATTCGAAGTGGGAAACATAGTGAATGCTATTTTCAAAAAAAGAAAAAGACATAGTGAGTGCTTTCGTCGGAACACAGAATCCATGATGAGCTTGGAGACGATAAGACCATGATTATTGTATGGTTTTCATGATGGAGTTTTTATCGTAATACTCCCTCTGTATCATTTTAAGTGGTGTTTAAAGATTTTTAATTTGTTTGATAATAAGTGATGTTTTCGTTATTTTAGATATAAGTTTAATGTTGTTTGACTTTTGTGACCAATTATATAGTACATCATCTTTTTCTATTGGTTAAATTTATTTCATTTAATGATAGTTTTATGTAAACAATGTAGATTTTATAGAAATTTATATTTTACTAATATATGTGTATTTATCTTAAACATTAGATAAAATAAAACAGATAGAGTATGTAATATAAGAACTGTCTCTTAATTTTTTAAAATAATTAAGAGACGGTTCTTATATTATTATATTATGCTAAAAATTCTACCCTAAAAATCACGCAATAATGATGCCCTAATAATTGATCTCACTAGGCCCGAACCAAAAACTTTGGTTTCCAGTTCAGTTCGATTGGGAGGTTCCGTTCGTTTCATTAATTAAAAAATGGTTTAGTTAGGTAATCATGGTTCGTTTGATTCGTTAATTAAAAAATTCGTTTTTTGGGATATCCTTTCATGTAATTGATCCTCAATATATAACACCCATGCATGAAGAAAAGAAAATAGTATTGGGCTTTGTACAGTTGGAAATATGGATGAAATAAGATTGGGGTTTTGTTAAAAGTAATTGGGCCTTCCAACTATTATCGCAAACCGGTGCCTTATGTTTAATTTGGGGGGAAAAAGTTTAAAACCCTAATTCGTTCCCCCTTTCCGAAGAGGCGTTGAATTGAAGCAGGACATTGATAATATAAATAAAAAAGGCAAAGGAGTTTCTGAAATTCGAAATTACGGACCCACCGCCATACATCCCTCTCTACCTTCTTCTTCTTCGTCGCCGAAGCATTAGGGTTTGAGTATTACTAGTGTGCAATGAGGAAAGGAGCTAAGAGAAGGGGCCGCAAGGGTGCTGTTGCAGAGAGTCACAACGATGAGGTGATTGCCGCCTCTCTCGAGGAGGAGACTCAACAGCCTAAGGAAGAAGTCGCCGTTGAGAATGGGAAAGAAGAGGCGGAGGAGGAGGACAAAGAGGTCGATGAGGTGAAAGACGCGTCTTCCTCTCAGCAAAAGGACGAAGAAGTAGAGGAAGAAGATAAGAAGAAGGCTGCTCGCGGTGGTGGTAAGCGAAAGAGAGCGACGAAGAAGGAAACTGAAGTGAAAGATGAGAAGAAACGGGCTCCGAGAGCGAAGAAAGCTCGAGTGAGCAAACCACAGGAAGAGCCTGAGTACTTCGAGGATGAGCGTAATCTGGTAATGCTTTACTCTTGGAATTATCATATCATCTTGTAGAACGGGTTATGATTCATCACTTTCGACTATAAGAGGTCTTAGTTGGAAGTTAGATATAACTATTTAGATGGAGTGTAAGAATAGTATGATAGGTTTATCGCTTCGAATACAATTGTTTACCATATATGGTTTAATGCTACTTCGAGCATGAGTTACTGGAGAGCACATTCTTAATTGAATGGTGTGTGAAGATTTTCAGTATTATAATTTCTAGTCAAAAGTTTTTTTTTTACTTAAATTACATATGTGTGTGCTTTTTGTGTTTTTTTTCAGGAGGGTTTGTGGAAGGCTGCATTTCCAGTGGGGACTGAGGTAAATTTTCCTTGAGGAATTTGGCTTCAACGTCCGAGTTACTGTCTTCATTGATACATTTTGTTTATGGTTTTGTTCATTTGTGGTGGCAGTGGGACCAATTAGATGCGCTTTATGAATTCGATTGGGATTTCAAACATCTTGAAGTAAGTTTTTTTCTTTACTTTTGAGTCGACTGGTTGACGAGATTCTGATATTTATGTTGTTTTCGTTGTATGCCAGGAAGCATTGGAGGAGGAAGATGGATTGCTTTTTGGGAAGAAAGTCTTTCTTTTTGGTTGTACAGAACGTAAGCTGTTTCTTTTTCTTCTTCTTGTTTTGATTATTTATACTTGGAACTATATGCACTGTTTTTATGCTGTCTTTTTTTTTGTCCTGTTTAAAACATGTTAAGCACTTGTGGTATATTGATATATGTGTTTCTGTTGAATATTCTTCTCGTCGTTACAGCCCAATTAGTCCCATTCAAAGGCGTAAACAAGATTCTCCATGTCCCAGCAGTTGTTGCTGTAAGTTGTTGTTTAAACCACTATCAATGTTTGCTTGATATCGTTGATCTCTGGTTTAAAATTATATATTATTTCTCATGGTAAAATTTATCCATTTTATATTTGCAGGTTGAATCACCCTTCCCTCCTTCTGATAAGATTGGAATCACGTCGGTTCAGAGAGAAGTGGAGGAAATCATTCCAATGAAGACGATGAAAATGGATTGGCTTCCTTACATTCCAGTTGACAAAAGGTAATTAGACCATGAGTTCCACTTGCATCTGAACACATTTGGTGGGGTTGTCTAAATCAGTGAGAAGAGAAACGTATAGTACTATTCTTACTTCTGATGTTTACCAGCATTTGCTAACTACCTTTGGTTTTGTTCTTCTTGCAGAGGTAGACAAGTTGATAGGATGGACTTTCAAATTTTTGTCTTGGGCTGTACCCGGAGGAGGTAATTTAAACATGTGTTGTCTTGTCCTCTCAGTGTCTGATGACTGATAGAGTTAAAAAGATCAATGTTCACTTGCTATGAAGGGATTTTGAGTTGCATTCCATATGATACTGAAATTAGAATATGAAACATGGGTTCACGCAGATACCGTTTGAAAGTGTGATGAGTCAATTTGCATCATATCTGCCTTGTAATTTTTGGTTAGGGTGCATGATTTTATGTATGGGTCTTTATTGCAAATCTGTGTTCGCATACAGATAGTATTATTTGAATCTACCAGTTCTGGTGTATTGAATTTAGCTTTGTATCATCTGCAGAGCTGCTCTCAGACACATGAAGGAAGATCTCGTCAAGAAGTACGAGTATTGCCTTCCTTGTGAGTTTTATTCCTCACTACCAATATCAGTTAAAATTTGCGGATCGAAAACCAGTTATATAGTACNTTTTTTTTTTTTTTTGCTTTGTAGATTTCTATCAGCCATTTAGGGAAGAAGAACTCGAACAGAGTACTGAGGTTCAAATAATGTTCCCCTCTGAACCGCCGGTAAGTCTTCTCGCGTGTAATGGGAGTGGCAGCCTACATAAAATGGCTTGATAGAGGCACATTGTTTAGGGTCTTTTTTTAATAATCAAGCTTTAACGTTCTATTTGGCAGGTTGTGTGTGAGTTTGACTGGGAGCTTGACGAACTCGAGGTGTGAATTTGGCTTTTCTGTAACGTTGAAACTTGAAAATTACTTCTTTGTTTGATTCAAGAGCATTTTCTTCTTTGCATTGCTCGTTCCTTGTGTGTTCTTGCATTCATTGTATGGTTTTTGTGCATGGTTCTCAGGAATTTGTCGATAAACTGATTGAAGATGAGGCCTTACCTGCAGAACAAAAGGATGAATTCAAAGTGAGGGAGCTGAATAACCCAATAGTCAGTTCATAACAGTTGAGGATTTTTCTAAGTTCTTTTGTTTGTTTTTTTAAAAAAATTCTCAGGAATATGTCAAAGAGCAAGTTCGAGCTGCAAAGAAAACCAATAGAGAGGTGAACCATAACCAAACCAAGATGGATGATATATATTGAATGAAACTGGTTGCTTACGGAATGATACTTGCAGGCCAGAGAAGCTCGAAGGAACGCAATTGAAGAAATGAGCGAAGAGACAAGGCAAGCCTTTCAAAGCATGAAGTTCTACAAATTCTACCCTCTGCCTTCACCAGAAACACCAGATGTCTCTGGCGTCAAGGTAAAGCACAAAAGAAAAACAAATACCAGTTTCTGCAAAAAGAAGTTTTTGAGTTCTTAATATGTGATTCTGGTTTGCCCTTTTTTTGCAGTCGCGGTTCATCAACAGATACTATGGAAAGGCTCATGAAGTCCTTTGATTATCAAATCTTTAGAACCAGAATAGCTTTTCTTGGCAGCTTCAGTTAGAAATTAAACTTATATTTTGATCAGAGGTGCTCTCAGAAACTCTTTTAGCCTTATTCATAGTTAAAAAGACAAGTTTGGACGGCACAATGTATTATTTGTCATTAATGAATTTTTATTATCTTCCAATAATACTTGAGATCTTAGAAGAGTCTATGAACCCAGTTCTTTTTCTTAACTTGGAGAAAACAAATAACAATTTATAATTCTACCCTGCAATTTTTTTTCTTAATTTGCAATGGCATTCACAAATAAAATTCTAACACAAAAAAATTAGTTTGGTTATTGAATCTTTTAAAAATATTTCCTTTCATCTTATTGACCATATATTGTTCTGTTAAATTAAATTTGATTTTTATTCTATGATTCCGTTATTATTAGAAATCATCACACTAAGATAATATATACAACATGCAAAGCATACATAAGCTATAAACATTTACGTTGCTAATTATACTTACAACTTCCCTCAAACAGTTCCTTTAACCGCACGACAAGAATCATCATCATATAAGCAGCTTATGTTCTTGTCCATAATCCAACTCAGCAGCAAACACCATTCTTGATTCTTAATAGTCTCAAACCTTTCTTGAAATCAAATCTCCTTGACTACGTTGGTTCACGTTGCCGAGTCGCCCAACTCGAGCTTAAAGCTCTTAACCGTTGGAAATACTCACCTAACGCTAACAATCCCCTAGCCGCTTGTCTTGTGGTTAAGATCCGATGCATCTGTTGCAACGTCTCATGTCTTAGATGATCAGCCTAAGAAACAAAAAACAACAGTTTAAGAAAACAGTTCTTGTCCTAATGATTTAAATCTTCTCTCTTACCTGATTCACAAAACTGACCAAAGCCTCTAGTCTCTCCATAGCACAAGCTATTTGAGGAATATAACTTCCTTCACCGAGATTCCCTGCTGCTACACTCTCTGCTAACGTATGTTGCAGCTTCTCCATACCTTGAGATACAGCATCTTCAGCTTGTTGACATGATTGCCTCAAGTTACACACATCTAATACTTGTTGATCCATCAAAGGATCAAAATGTGGTAACAGAACCTAACCCACAAACAGAGAAAATCTATATTGTGAGGGAAGTCATTACTTCTATGGATTAAAGATGAGTTTATCGATCACCTTGAGAAGCTCTGAGGGTCTAAAGCCGCCTATCCACAAGAAAAACCTCTCTGCTGAAGTTTTCCACATTCCAGACATGATGTAAAAGACATCAATCTTTGCAGCAGCTGACTTCATTCGGAAGAGTTGAAAGTAATGTTTCATGGCATTGTCAACTAGCAAACGAAGCTCTACATCACTAACTTGTCCATGTAAAACAGTTCTTAGCTCGCTTATTTGCCTGTTCTGTTCTTCCACCCAGTGTCCATATTCCATCTCAAATGCTACAATCCCTAACAACAACAGCAACAAACCCAGTGTCTCAAATTATTTGTAGGTTCTGTTCAAAAGAAATATTAACTATATCTTTAACGATGTAATGATCTAGTTTTAAAATTTAATAACTATATAATATGTTTTGACGTTTCTTCTGAAATTATAACCTTTAAATTTAGCAATATATAAGAAGATTCAAAGTTTTATACCATCATTTTTACCAAGTTTTAGACCATAAATATGTATTCATTTTTGAAAATTCTTAAATTATTTATTTATTTTTAGACGGTCCTGACAATAGGAGAGAGAGTTAGGAAATTGGCAAAAAGGTGAAAAGATTCAAACCTGAGCTCATCTTGTCTGAGAAACCAAGAGCATTAGTATCTACTCGGTTCCCTTCATAGAAACCCTGTTGTCTAGCACGATCGAGTTCTTGTTCTAAATGAATTAGCTTCAACCTGCTTGTCTCTAGCTGCTGAACATATGCCTAAAAGACAAGCTTCTCTGTAAGTCAATATAACAAAATAAAAAAGCATAACTATTTCATACTTTCTTGCGCAAACGGCTTTTTCTAGCTGCCTCTCGATTCTGTGCAAGCCGTCTCTGTGTCTGTGAAGAGATCAAAGATTCAAATTTACAAAAAAGCTCCAAAGAGTTTAAGATAAAAACCAAATGAGGTGTAAGTTACCTTATCAGGATGTCTAGATGTGGAAGCTTCTTGGTCAAACTTGTGAGGAGTTCCATGAGAAGTATCCTCAGACTGAAACAAAGATGAAAAGCGCAACCATTAGTTTCTGAACTTCAAACGAGAGAACTGAACCGAGATAAGAAGTACCAAGCTGTCTGGTTTTCCGTTTGTTGGGATGATGATAGAGTTAGGTGCATAGATGCCTCCATTGTTCTTGAAACTCTCTTCCCACATACTGACTTGGCTGAGAGTAGTCTCGTAGATTTCAAACCTTCTCGGAGGAACAAAATGTGTGGAAGTTGTATTCATGTTTCCTCAACTAGCAAAAGCAACAAGAGATACATACAACAAAACCCTCAAGACCAAAATCAAGAACTACAAAGTTACATACAAGATCACAAGATGAGAGTTATGTAAGAGAGATTTGCAGCTAAAAATAAAGGTCATTTTCCAATCAACCAATACGTCAACGCTACCTCTCCTCTACTTGTATAAGCTCCATTGATAAGGGGACTCATATACACACTAAAAACGCTATTCTTGAAAGGTTCTCGAGAATAAAATGGAAAAAAAAAGAACAGAACAAACTATAATGTCAGTGTCAGTCAGCTAATGGATGACACTGTGTCTTCTTCTTTTAGGTATTGATGGTGGACCATCTTAAACACCTCCCAATAAGGTAAAAAAAAATAATATCCATCACTGATTTGATATAACGTTCTGTTTCTAGCACAAAAGTCAAGATTCTATTGAAGAAGAGACACATAACCAAATATATCACATAGGTACCAACGAGCTAGTTTCATTAACGAATAGTAAACCTTAATCAAGAAAACCAAAGAAGGAGTAATCATCGAGTTAAGTTGACTCTTTCATCATTCAAGAGTGATACAGTAAGTGACTGTAACAGAGTTATTCAAACCAAAACATAAAGTCATAACAGAGGAAGAAGAGAGAGATTCACGAAGACGAACCTCTTTTGAGTCAAAAGGGAGTGAACTTTTGCAGCGGAAACCATGAAGTAAACCTAAAGCAGATGAACTTTTTTCACTTTCAGCGACTAAACCTGACGCAAAGACAAGAAAGAAGTAGTTCAGATCGGTCTGATAAAATCTCTCTTTGGTCTTCTCATCAGGAGGAGGAGGAAGAAGAATCATACGAGAGCACGATAACTTCTAAGAGAGACATGATTCTTCTAATTTTTTTTTGAAAAATCTTAATAAATTGTAAACTTCTTCTTTCTCTCTTTTATTTTTGTTTCTTTTAGTTGGTTGGTTCTTCGGTGAGTTTTTGTCTCTAAGTAAATAAGCAAATACCAAAGTAAAAAAAAAAGAGAACAATATTTTACATGTATAAGTATAATAACATTTGTTTGTGGTTATTCTCTTTTTGTTTTGTTCTCTCGTTTGTCATACTCCACTAGTTCTTTGATGTGCGCACCAAGTAGATTGCGAATTTCTTAAAGCAGACCCACTTTTCCTTTTATTCAGTAATAATATGTTTTGTATGAATTATATTTTTGTTACTTGTCCAACAATATATTATTAAAAATTAATTTAGGATAACTTTTTTTTTTTACCATAAAATATGCTATACAAATACAAAATGACCAAAATAAATGAACTAAAGAGATAAGAGATATTTATATTTCGAAAATTAATTAATTTATATTTACGAAGATGGTGGAGTTTAATTTTTTTTTAAAATCATAATAATTAACATTTTAAATAATTATTTTAAAAATAAATTTTAAAATATTTTTCAGATTTTAAAATAAAATTTTAAAAAGAAATTTGAACTGATAAAAGTTTTTTATGAAAATAAAAAGTTATCTTTTTTTTTTTGAATTTTTAACTTTAAATTTTTGTTTATTTATATTTATATTAATAAAGTAAAGAAAATTTATAAAAATGTTTTATTTTTAGTGAAACATCTTTGATCATTTTCTTCTGTGTATATTAATTTGACAGAAAATAATTTTACAATTTTCTAAAAATTTGCCTTATATTATTATTCACTACCGATTTTTAAAATTAGCGATGAATTTTATCACTGGTGAAAACTCATTTTGAAGGTACATATATATAGTATAAGATTAATGATTACACATGCTGTTAGTTATAATAAATATCATAATACTATATATAAACTGAAATACAGAGTTTAGGATTGGTCTTTTATAGTATAGAGTAACGAATTTAGGGTTTTTATTTTATTTGATTATAGATTTATTGAATATATAGGGTTAGTGTTTTGGGTTTTAGAGTCACTAAGATATTAACAATTAGCATAGATTTAGTGGGACTTATTGGATTAGAGGTTCCATAAAATTTTAAGTCTTTGTCAAATTCTCCGTTATTGGATTAGATATTTAAAAATAATAATACAAATCCTCCTTTATTGGAAGTATCATTTATAAAAACCATATTAAATCACATTTATTGGAAAATATAGATTTAATCAATGAGATGTATCAAAAGTTATTTTGGATTATCAAAAACTATCATATACTCTTCAAATCCAATAAAAAGGAATATCATCAAAGAGATGGATTTTTTTAAAAAAAATTATTTCATATTTACGATAAGAGAACGTATCAGAGATTAGAAAAGAATCAATCCAACTTTTCTCATTATCATCGATCTGAGAGATAGTTTCTATGATGAGCTAACCATGGAGGTTTCAACGAGAAGATGATGATGTGCGATGTGTCACTTTTTCGACCCTCCTTGCAGAAATCCAGTTTGCAGCAAATCAAATGTATGATTCTTACACTGAAGAATCTGAGTTCAGTAGAGGAACAATTGATTATATGTATGGTTTGGATCTGTCTAGCAATGGATTAAGTGGTGTTATCCTATCCCATCAAAACTTAGAGAACTCTCAAAACTACGAGCCATGAATCTATTTCAAAATTTCTTGCCGAGCTCTGAATCAGATAGCTTCTGAAAGCTGATGGACACTGAAACCTTGATCTTTCTTATAACATGTTACATGGAAATATACCTTTTCAGCTAACAAAGTTTACTTCTCTTGCGGTCTTCAACGTCTCCTGAAACAATATATCATGTATTATTCCCCAAGGAAGGCAATTTAGCACCTTCAGCGAGAAAAACTACATACACAATCCTCTTATTAGTGGATTACCGACAGAGAGAAGATGTGAAGGAGCTAAGAAGAGCACATAAAAACATATAACAGAGGAGAAGAAGAAGATGATTAAGCTGATATTGACATGCTGGTCTTCTATTGGACTAGTGCTTCAACTTATGGGACTGGGTTGATAGGTATTTTTGTTCTTATGTGTTTCAATTGTCTTCGCCGTTGAGCATGGATCCGCCTTGTGGAGACTTCCATCAGCTCGGCGGAAAATGTGTTATTAGTCTTAAAATGATTTCATGCCAGTATGTATATTTCTCATCAAGAAAACTAATGATTCTCCGAGTCTATGTAAGTGAAATGTGCTAAGACTTTGAGAATTCAACAGACCCTGAAAATGTTCTCTCTGTTTGGTTATTGAAACAAACAAGGAGTTCTCGAAGTGAGAGCCACAATAGCAACTATGTTACCGTATGGATTTTTTCAAGTCTATTCACTTGTTTAGCAAAACTAAAAGGTTTGAAACATAGTATATATGCATTTTTAATACAAATCTAGCAAACAAATTACATTTTTATAGTTTAATGGTTTAAATTATTATTAAAATATTTTAAAAAGATTTTACCAAATCCAATCAATTTTTCTTTTTAAATCGCCATCAAAATCCTTGAATTCAACAAAAACCTCCATCAAAATCTTTGAATTCAACAAAAATCTTCAAATTTTAAATTTTGAAAACCTTCTCAAACGCTAATTCAATAAGCCTTCCTTACAGTTTTATGATTAATATATGGGCAAGTTAAAATCATTTTTTCATAATATTTTATAATGTTATAAACATTTGGTGTATAATAGAACTAAATGCACGTTCTGAACCTATGGTTTATGATATAAATTTTTGTACATAGTAATATTATAAAACTATGGTCTATAATACAACTCATTGCTCTTTAATGAATGGTTGACATTAACTTTGAATTGTTAGTTGAATTATCGAGGATATGTAACAAATTACTAAGTGGTTTTTGGATTTTTTTGTTATGCATAGGTTTATTGATTGAGGGTCTGACCAGAGGCGGATGCAAAATTATCCTGGTCACCTTACACGGATATGGGCCTGGGACACCAACATGTTTCAGGTTCGACTCACCTGCTGCGCGAAACTAAGTCACAATTATCCTGGTCACCTTACACGGATATGGGCCTATGCTTTAGGGCCCATTTGCATACCCGGAGAGAGGGTCTATCCGTGGGCTGCACCTCCCTTTGGGGATTAGTCCGGGCCCTCCCATAGGTCCGGGATACCCCAGGTTAAAAAAAAAAAAAAAAAAAAAAAAAAAAAAAAAAAAAAAAAAAAAAAAAAAAAAAAAAAAAAGAAAAAATTAAATTTAATAGGGTGCACAAATAATGTTTTCACTATATTTTACTTTTTGTTGGGGGCACAAATATACATTTTGTAATAATTCTTAAAGAAAATCAAAAAATTAATAGGGGGCACATGCCCCCGTACGTTACACACTGCGTCCGCCCCTGGGTCTGACTGGTTGAAACGCCACGGTTGCAGGAGTTTGTGGATGCAAGTGGTTGCAGTTTTTAACGTTATTAAGTGATNAAAAAAAAAAAAAAAAAAAAAAAAAAAAAAAGAAAAAATTAAATTTAATAGGGTGCACAAATAATGTTTTCACTATATTTTACTTTTTGTTGGGGGCACAAATATACATTTTGTAATAATTCTTAAAGAAAATCAAAAAATTAATAGGGGGCACATGCCCCCGTACGTTACACACTGCGTCCGCCCCTGGGTCTGACTGGTTGAAACGCCACGGTTGCAGGAGTTTGTGGATGCAAGTGGTTGCAGTTTTTAACGTTATTAAGTGATTCATACGACTGGTAAATTGTTGCGTTTGTAGAATATTTATGATTGGTTAATTATGATATATTGCAACGGTTTAATAATAAATTAAAAGTATTAACACATTATACATTATAAAAATATCAAAATATACTAATATGATCAAATATAATAATTATTACCATAATATAATTAATAATAATATTACATTTATTTTTATTTTTTAGTTTAAATGAAATTTATAATTTCAATAAAATTTATTTTGAAGAATTATGTTAAAAATTTTAAAAGAATATTTTTTCACTTATATATATATATTATTGTTTAAAAATTATAATCAATAGTTTTGGTTTCAATATTTTTATAAAATAAAAATGATATAATTAGTGAATTTAAATTAAAATATCTCGAGAGGAGAAATGTCATCTACCTTTCCAACGGAATCTTTGACCAATATATATATATATTTTATTTAGAATATTTTAATTTTATATTCAAAAATAAATTACTAACTGCAACTGCAAACGCTATCGAGAACCTGATTTTGATTTTGTGAGATTGAAACGGTTTAAAATGATTTGTAGCGAATGATAACATTTTGTGTAATTGTTACAAAATGTCAACAACTGCTACCAATCGCAAAAACTGCACTTGTAGGTAGTAACGAGGAACCAGTTATACCTTAAATAAATTGTGGGGTCATGATTAAAGTAAGAAATAAGTTAGTTTGGAAAGATGTATAAACATTTGTTAAGTGGAATATTCGTTTTTTCATTATTTTTTTTCAAAATTATTATTATCTAATTTATAAACCTATTTTTTATCTACTGTACAAATATTGTCATTTAAATTTGAATATATTCATTTAAATTTGAATATATTCTAACTTATATATTAAATCATAAATTCATGGATACACCTTATCATCTAAAACATTTGAAAATTATAAATACCTACGAACATTACAAACGTTTTGAATCATTGGTCAACAGTATTGTGAGTTACACATTTACTTATATATAATATTATTTTCCTTTGTATATGGGGATGATCCTTACACTTATATAGAAACACTATAAATCATTTATAAAACATAATAGATACCAATTATGTACCACAAATAGATGACCATCAGTTTGCTTGGATATTAAGATATATTTGGAAGAGATAAAACAACAAAGTCTTTAATAACATGGATATAGCTCCCACAGATACTTTAAAATTGGTAGAAACAAAATCTTTGCTTTGGACCGAGGTATAAGCATCAATATCACAGAGGGTCACTCAAAACTCGGGGATAGAGGCTGCGACTTTATCATCCATACAAGCAAGGTGGTGTTTTATAGATGAATCATAGAAAGATTATGAAAAAAATTAAGGCTAAGACTGGTATAACACGTTGGAAGGCTTTAAGGATTGATGTCTTCCCTTCATTCAAAAATAGAAACGTTAATTTGGGTAATAGAATGGATGAGGAAATTATGTTAGTTTCATGTTATATTTGTAACAGATTGTTCTCAATTGGTCAAGATGTTCTCGAAACCAGAAGAATGGCCGGCGTTTGCAAGTTATTTGAAAGATATCAAGTTCCTGAAACAAGTTTTCACAACTCATAGATCATTCATTTATCAAGAACACAAAAGTTTAAAGCGGATAAACTTGCACGCAATACCAGAAAACAATTGTCTTTTGTCGTTCACATAATGTGAAATTACCAGTTTGATTTACAGAGTCGAAAATTTGTTTAAGTTGATAACAAAAAAATAGATACCAATTATAATTAGATTTGTATGAAATCCTTTCATGTATTAGTCTATACTAATACTATGAATTATGTAACCAATACTACTATCTGAATTCTTAAAATGATATATACAAATTTCAAATGTAAACATTTACAATAAATTTTTCATTTGTATATATTGTTTCACCAAGTTTCATCTTTAGAACATTACTTTACACATACATACTATTTTATTCTTATATACCCGAGTTATAAAAATATATTATTAAAAATACATAAATTTAAGAATATATTTATAAAGTATTCTAAAAATATATAGGATAAGCGATCTAAAACGATTTAGAGAAAAATGGAGTATTTGAACTACATTATAAATAATATACTACTAAAATTTGATATCCCAACAAAAATATTCTATCAACTAAATATAACATATTTTTACTTATTTTTAATGTTAGAACATATTTAACGAAAATACTTATAAGATTTTCTTGTCGATAATTATTTAAATATATAATATTATATGATTTTCCAATGTCTAACTTCTTAAAATATGTATATAAAATTAGGATAATCTTAACCAAGTCGAAACATATTTAATATATCATTTATATAATTTTTTTTAATGATATCCTTTAAGTTTGATATTGTGAAAATTAAAT
Organism: Sinapis alba; assembly: GCA_012274485.2. Lineage (NCBI taxonomy): Eukaryota > Viridiplantae > Streptophyta > Magnoliopsida > Brassicales > Brassicaceae > Sinapis > Sinapis alba. The sequence continues at coordinate 104,346 of MU106391.1, read as the reverse complement.
AGGTTTAATGCATGGTATTAAAATTGGATTGATCTACACACCTAATCTGCTAGTTTGTCAATATTCACTTGTTTCCAGCAAACCCATCCAAAAAATGGTTTTTAACTAACACTATACAATTTCAAAATAAGAATTTATTTAGAAACTAAAAATCACTTTAAATAAAACTATAATACAAATACAAGTAAAATGATCAGTTTTAATAAAACAGAAACTTATATATAAAACACTTATTATTTTACATCCAAATGTTTAATTTTTATAGTAAAATAAAGAAAATTCGCGCATGGCATAGATAAAAGGGCTTATTTGCGAGATAGCTAAGTTTGTGTTGATAATTAAGTGCATGTCAATGATTTTGACATAATTAAGAAACTAACATTTGTTCCTCATTTCATCCGGTTTTAGCCTTAGCTCAGACAAGTAGTCGGTAAAGGAAAAAGGTAAAACCACGTCACATGCATTACTAACCGCATAAACTGTACTCTTTGCAATAAATATATGGATGGTAATAGAACACCAAGAACTAGTTAAATGGTGTAGATGAAGTGATGTATGATTAATATTTACAACAAATTGTTTACATCTGAGGAAATATAATGAAGCTACGTTACATACATATTAACCATATACGATTTACACTCTCGTGGTTTGAAAGTTTGCGAGTGTGTTATTCTATTCTGACGAAGTAGTATAAGACATCAACTTGACATCTAACCCCTAAAGATTAGACCTTTCCACATCAGCTAAATACTACACTCAAACTCCTAATTAGTAAATCTAAACCCTAATTTGGAAACTATAAACCCAAATATAATCTATAACTATTTTTACTATATATTTTTTAAAATGTATCAGCCAGGAAGGCACATTCTCTTGGTTGAATGGTTGCGCGTGTTTTATTCTATATCGTTGAAATAGTATAGAACCTCAACATGATCTCTAACACCTACATATTAAACCCTCCCACAACCACTAAATACTATACTATTTTATCTCGGTTGCGCATATACTATTTTATCTCGGTGACATAATACATCACCCAATCCTTTTCTGGGAACTATACATATAAAACCAACGACAACCGCTAATAAATATATCTAAACTCTTACTTACTAAATCTAAACCCTAGTCAGGAAACTATAAACCCAAATACAATCTATAAATTGTTTTTCGATATTAAACGCATGAAAGCACATTTACTTGGTTTGAAAAATTGCATATGCTCTATTCCATACAGTCTAAGTAGTATGGTAAACCAATATATGTTTACTCATATTTACTCTCATCTTTAAATATGTAAATAAACACATTCCTAATACATGCTTATTCACTATAAAATCACATTTTATTCTACATTCATTGAATAGTATTCTATTACATATAGCCAAAATAGTATAGGGCTCCAATAACAATCTTAACCCCTAAATACAAAAACTCTAACGCCAACCCCAATCTCTAATTACCGAACTCTAAACCCTAACTACTAAAAAAATGAATTTCATATTACAATCAATCACAAAATGACAAATAAGAGAACTATCAAATTTGAAAACAAGACATATTATTACATTTTAAAGAATATTATAGAAATATGTCTCAAATAGTATGGTATCTTTACATCAATAGCTACACTAAAAAAATATATACTATACTATTCATTTCACCGTATATAGTATAGACAGCGAGTTCATCTTCTTCAATTCTTCTTTTTAGACATAATGATACGCATTTACTTGGCACACTGTCATTATTCTTCACCGCCATATAGATCGTCTTCATCTTCTCTCTTTTTCCGATGGAGGCCCTTTTACCGACCCAACTTCGTTATTCTTCACCACTGGATATGTAAAGCATCATAGATATAACTTTGATGCGATAATCTCAATCTCATTTGCAAGATTCAAAAACAAAAATAGAGGATGAAAGCAAAAACCTGATTGTAAGCATCAATGAGTTAAGAGAAAGAAGAAAAGAAATGAAACAGTTGGTGTATATACTCACCGTTTACGTCTTCATCGTTGCTTCCTTTTTACCACAATTGGTTGTTCTTTTCGTGAGAAGAAATCAATTCTAAAACGAATTTGGGAAGAGGACTTTCCCCTTCTGAAGCCACGAGGCCACGAATTACTTTTTAATATTATTATTAATAATTTTATTTTGTAGGTTTCATCGGTGACATGTAAGGGCAATATGACAATATTATATATAAGAAGCTTGTTGTATCGATGAAGTAGGGTTTTTGGTTATGCATTGAATTATAATTTGTTTGAAGGTTATACAATGCAATTTCCCTAGATAAAACTCTAGTTGGTATTAAATAGCAGTAGTAGTTATGTAAATACTAAACAAAATAAAAAGGATGTAAAAGAAATTGTTGTTTTAATTGTATTGATTTAATTAATTATAGTTTTTTTGGGTCATATGATCAAATCTCTCTTACGTAAATGTTCCCAGAAAGATATCGTAGTTATATGTTTTGTCGGCATCCTGATTAGGTAATCCGACATTTATAGCCATATTGATTTTAAAAAGGTTTGTTTCGCTTTTTTTTTTACATCCTGATCAAATGTTGGCTATCAGCAAAATAAGAGACCCATGTAATTTTCTGAAGTTTTTTGCAAGCAGAGCTTATGTAATGTGATTTCTTTTAGCATTTTTCTTTTTTTGAAACTATCTTTTAGCAATTTTAAGGTATTATCATAACTTGTTGTTCTTAATAAAAAATTGAAGGATTAGATCGGATGAAAAATGATATTTACTTATAAAACAAATGATGCCAGCTAAAAGATTCACATATTCGTCTTGTTCGTATATTTGATAATATTATATACTCTCTCTGTTTCATAATAAGTGTCGTTTTAGCTTTTTGCACACAGATTAAGAAAATATTTAATTTTGCATACTTTCTATAAAAAACATCATTATCCATACAGCTAATCATATTTCAACCAATAGAAAATTAAACTGGAAAATAAAATCAATAAATTATGCATTGAAATCCTAAAACGACACTTATTTTGTAACGAAATTTTTTCTCTAAAACGACACTCTTTGCGAAACGGAAGGAGTATACCGAAAGGAAAAAAACGAAACTTCATTTTGGGAAGGAATCATCTGTAAAGAAATATCACAAAAGACTGACCCTTCAAGTTCCATAGGAGACATTTGTGTGACCGCAACTTATTCTACCCACTTGCCTCTTTGCTTATTATGTTAATCACAATTGATGCTATAAATCTTGTTCACGTGTTTCATTGTTTGCCCGATCCATCATATGATTAGTTATATATTCTCTCACATCATTATTTGAGTTTTACATATAAATCTTGGTGCATTTTTCTGTATTGCAACACATTACAGATTCATTTGACATGCATATAAATCTTGTTCACGTGTTTTGTTGCTTGCCCGATCCATCATATTATTAATTATTTCAGCATTTGTTTGAGGTTTACATATAAATCTTGTCACAACATAAAACACCAACACCCGCAAAATAAAAGTAATACTCCTTCCGTTTTATATTATTTGTCGTTTTAGATTTATACACACATATTAAGAAAATCTATGATTTTGTATATTTTCAAAATAAAAATATAATTATCTATACACCTAACTATATTTCAATCAATAAAAAAATAAATGGAAGAATCTTATAAATGAATTTTGCATTGAAACTTTAAAACGATATTTATTTTAAAATAATTTTTTTTACAACGACAAGTAATATGAAACGGAAGGAGTACTGGTATATATATTGTAAACTTTATTGTATTATAAAAATTTCGCGTGCAAGTGATATTTATGTGTAAAGTGGCACAAATCATTATGTGATAGTGGATGTAGCCCCTCATTCCATTTTGGAGGTTTTATCAAGTTGGTTGATTGATTTGTGATATTTATTTTGCACGTATTAGATATTGCAATAATTTAAAACAATAGAACAATATGGCAATAATGTATATTCGAATACAAGGAACATTAAGATTGAAGTAGAGATACCAAACAAAACACTAAACTGAAAAAAATTAAGACTTTCACAAAAAAACATTAAGATTGAAAATAAAGAAAATTCGAGGAAAGATGAAATTATGAGACATGAAGCACCATCTCTTTGGCTTTGCGTTGGCCTATTTGGGGAATTATTCTCAAAAGCTATCTTATGAAAAGTGGGTTGCCACCAAGAGTGGCTATCGTCACTCTGATTATTTTTCATTCTTATTTTCGCTAGCAATTCATGTTTTGATACTAGTCTGAGAGTTTCATGAACCCTACAAAATTTTTCTCGCCTTTGCCTATATTAGATTTTATTTATAAAGAAGAAGATATGGTTTTTGATTTTGAGTTTAATATACAATATCATAGAAAAGATGCTATAGCATATAATCAACGATGTAAGATACATGATCCCATCCAAGATAAACATTGTATAATGCTGAATAAAAATTCTACGAATTTTTTCACTTAACAACTTACTAAGTAAAAATTTTTTTTTTTTGATAATCCATGGAAGGTTAGGAGGCCATGTGAATACCTCAATGACTACGTACTGCGATAATCTGAGTAGAGACATATTCGAACTCAGGTTCCATTGAATCTATAGAACATCATGCTACCACCCGATCACAAGCATGTGGTTTACTTCAGTGTAACATTTTCTTGAAAAAGTTTAGATTATTTAGTACTAGACATGTATATTGTTGTTATACTATTGAAGTTAGACTCTTATGAGTCTTATAGCCAATTTGATTAACCAACATGTTCTACTCATTATATCTTACACTAATTGTAACATCCCCGTCCCTAGGATCTTTACTTTAAAACCTTACACTTCTCGAAATGGTTCAACCAAACTTTATTCTAAACCAAATTGTCTTACAAACCGAATTCAAATGCAAAAGCCGGATAACCAGCCAAACGTCTTAGAAAACGTACGAAAGGTTCTTAAAAGAAATAATGAAAACTCAAAACCGATGGCACCATCCCGACTCCTACTCCTGCACCTCTTCGATCATACCTACAAGGATGAGGGGTGAGTAATTGGGATTACTCAGTGAGGGTAGGTTCTGGGAACCTACGAACTCATTTCATGTTACACAATGCAACAACACAAGTCACAAGTTAATATCACCTAGCAAGCACAACAACATATACTCTAGACTCATGAAAAACCTATTCGCCTGCGGACCTGTCTCCGCCACGAGCGAACCTAATCGTTATCGACAGCGCTGCTAACTCATACCGTAAACCACGGCTTCCTCCCCATCGTTACCACCCTTCTTCTTCGACGCGTTCTAACGCACTAAAACTGATCGACGGCATTCGTTATCGCCCTAACTTAATTGATCGACGGCATTTGCATTGCCCAAACATAATTGATCGACGGCGTTCATATCGCCATACGTAACTGATCGACGGGTCACAATACCCCAACAGTCTCATCGACTTTCAATGTTATCACACAACTCATCATCTCATTCACATTACTTTCATTCTTATCACATCATTTTTATTCTTATCACACATCTCATTCATTCTCAACACACAACCGGTTTATCCCTTAACAACCTATCATTCACTAGGTTCTTTCATCGCAATCAACATCTCATTTCAATGTCATCAAACAACTAGTCATCTAATTCACTTCACTTTCGTTCTTATCAAACATCTCATTCATTATCAGCACACAACCGGTTTATCCTTTAACAACCTATAATTCACTAGGTTCTTTCATCACAATTCACAATCATCAGACTTTCATCACATCAACATAAGCCAGACCTAGATCTAGACAATATTATCAAGAGACTAACGCCCGAGACATTATATAACTTGAAAAGGGTTCACAACCGAGTCCTCACCTTTGCTTTTCTCGATGATACATATCTAGATCCAAGAGTAGAAGAATACTACCGTAAAATCACATATCTGCACTATCAAACTCCATAGAAGATGAGAGAAAGGGATTAGGAATCAGATCTGTCACTCCCAGTGACAAATCACAGAAAGGAAGAAGAAGAAGATGTAGATCGAAGGCTTACCGAATAGATCTAACGAATAACGACAAAGAGATAACAGAAGGGAGAGCAAATCAGAGATGGTGGCGGAGAGTAGCCGGTGACGGTGGCTGATCGGAGAAGGTGGCCGACGGCTAGGGTTTTCGAGTCTCCCGGAATCTCTGCAGAGCTTCGCTCTATTTCTCTCTGATGGGGAAAGAGGAGGAGGCACCTCCTTTTATATGAGAAGAAATGAAAATCCTAGAGTTTTTACCCATTTGGACCATTTGCAAGTGGACTTTTCCCATTTAATTAAAAGAATTTTTACGGGCCGGGTTTGAGGATGTTACACTAATTCTTACTAAATTTTATATGAATCAGCTGATAATCATGATAATAACCCACAAATAAGTATTATACTTTTGTAGAAACAAAGGAAAAAGAAGGTAAATAAAAAGTAACAAAGTTGAGGATGCCTTTGCGACATTACCCCAAGACAAATGGGAACTATCATCATTTTAAGATTACTTCCTTTTCTTCTCTTTCCATTTGGTTCCTTTGACTACATTTTATTTATCTTCTTCTATTACTTTTTGTTTTCTCCTTCTGACTGAACAAGCTTAATATTTTTTTCAAAATAAAATACAATTTATTTCTATCCAGAATATTTTTGGGGGCGTTGTTACTTGTTAGTATTAATATTGGGCTTATATCTGAAACTAGGGAATACTATTAGGGCTCAATAAAATAAACTGGACACAATACCAGGGCCCAAAAACTCTAAACATTTCTTACCAGCAATATATTTTACTTACGCTAACCGCGATCCATTAACTTTAAACCAGAGAATAAGCTTGGCAACTTGTACTGTACTTTTTTGGATTAACGCGATCCAATAATTCACATCATGACAAGAAAATGATCACAATACGGATATGCACCGACAGTTATTATCTTGTTTTACGAAACAAATTTAATACTACTTCTGTTTCCGAAAATAAGATTTTCTAGATTTTATTCTTATTCTACAAAAATAGATTTTCTATATTTTAAGGTATTTTTATATATTTTTAAAAACACTAATTGTGAATATTTGAATTGATTAAATTTTATTAGTGGATAATTATTGGAAAATGTATAAGAAAATAAATAATAAAATTAAATTATTAATATTTATTATATTCTTAATAAACGTAAAAACTCTATAAAATCTTACTTTCGGAACAGAGGGAGTAGTATATATAAAAATAACTATCTCAAATATTTGAGAACCCCACACACATTAATTTTTTAAAATAATAGATTATTTAGTTTATAATTATTTTGAATTACCACTCATATCCTAAGCTTTCTATAACCCCGTGATTACTACCACTAATAATGCTCGAATCACCAAGCAGCCCCCACAAATATTCGAAAACCCCACACAAAGATTTCTCAAATGATATATTTTTTTGTGAAATTTCAATTATTTAAGATATCCACACTATTAAATATATATATATGGAAAATACAATCATTAATGGTGTCAGGGCCGGCTTAACACTGCTTTGGGAAAATTTTCTTTTTTACCTTTTAAATTTTTTTATATATTTAATGCTTTAAATAAATTTTTGTTTTTAAAACTTAATCACTAACGTTTTGTATATTTTGTGATGAAAAGTAAAAACTATATACACAATATATTTTTGGACTTTTTTGAATTTAATTTATTAAAATTTTATATTTTCTGCGAAAATGTATTTATATAAAAAAACAAAGTTATCATTATACTATACGTTGGGAGCACGGACTTAAGAGCATCCGCAATAGAGAATCTTTAAAGGGAGTCCTTAGAAAAAAATAATTAAATAATCAATGGATTCCACCAAAATTTAAAGATTCAATTTTTAAAATTCATAAATAAAGATCGATCTTTGCACTATTTGCGACACGTGGTGGCACACAATTGATTTTTTTATTATTTTTTTTTAATCTGAAAAAAAAAAAAATGGTTATAAGGACTCCACAATGGAGTCCACCATTGTGGATGCTCTAACCCGAGGTGGTCACACCGTTTATATTCCTAGTTAGGCGGCCCTAAATGAGGATTCTTAGGAGGGTTCTTAGGGGTGGGACCCACAATTTTTTAAAAACCAACCTCTTACACCTCTTTTCTAAGAACCAGCTCTTAAGGAATTCTTGTACTGTTCACGGGCCCTACGGACACGTGGTGACCTACGATTGGTTAAATTTTTTTCTAAAAAAAAATAATCAGAAAAGAAGAAAAACAAAACTAAGAACCCAATTGAATTAATCATGGTCTAATGCTCCAAATACACCCCATGCATTCTCTAAATTTGAATGAAACGATTTAAAGCCATGCATATTCAATTGAATTCGCAGTACATTTTTTTAAAAAAAATTCACAGTACTTGATTATTTATTCCTGAAAATGGCACATGGATGCTGCGGAGAAAAAAAAAGACAAATCAATCAGTACAGTGATGGTGACTATTTATATATAAAAGGTTGTCTAGGGTTTCAATACTGATATATTTTGTAACGTACTACTCGAAACTTTTTTTCTGTGAACCGTTTTGAGTTATTGCAGGAAAAGAAATGGCAACTCCACTAGCTTTGTTCAAAGGACACGTTCAGACAAGACAACAGTTAGTTCCTCGTCCTAATCCTCGTGAAGTGGTATCAAACAATCTACTCTTTTCTCTTTATTGTTCTGTCTAAGTTCCATGTATGGCTTTTATCCGACATGCATAGACTTAAACATCAAACTTGTAGTCCATTGTTGCTCAATCTAGAGGGCTCCGAGTGGAAAGCGACAACGCAGCTGGTCCGGTGGTTCTGATAACGGGATGCTCTCACGGAGGGATTGGTCACGCACTGGCGCGTGAGTTCGCTGACAATGGTTGTCGTGTGGTGGCGACGAGCCGATCACGGAGTAAGATGATGGATCTTGAGCAGGATCCGAGGTTGTTCGTGCAGGAGCTTGATGTTCGGTCGGAGCAGAGCGTGAACAAAGTCTTGTCGAATGTTATAGATAAGTTCGGCCAAATAGACGTTCTTGTCAACAACGCCGGCATTCAGTGCGTCGGTCCTCTGGCTGAGATCCCTATCTCCGCCATGGAAAACACCTTTGACACCAATGTTTTCGGTAAAATAAATATTCCCTCCGTTCCATGAAGTCGTAGGAAAAAAAATTCGTTTCAAAATAAATGTTGTTTTAGAGTTTCAATGCAAAATTCATTAATAAGATTTTCCATTTTATTTTTCTATTGGTTAAAATATAGTTAAGTGTATAGATAATTGTGTTCTTAATATATGTGCATAAACCTAGAACGACAAGTAATATGAAACGGAGGAAGTAGTGGTTTTAATTTCGATAGCTATTCTTAATGACTAAATTATTTATAATTCCCAAAACTTTAGTAAAAAATCAAATATATACAAATACAAGCCTCTAATTATTTTTAAAAACTATATATACTCTTACAAAATTGTCTATATAGCACGTAAAGTTTCAAGACCGATCTTGTTAATGAGTTAGGAGAAAACATATCAAGAAGTGACAATATATAGGGCCATGCAGGTACCGTGAGGATGACTCAAGCTGTTGTACCTCACATGGTGTCTAAGAAAAAGGGAAAGATTGTGAACGTTGGAAGTGTTTCTGTGATGTCACCAAGTCCATGGGCAGGGGTCTATACAGGGACCAAAGCTGCTATTCATGCTCTTACCGATTCCCTCAGGTTCAGAGTTTGAGACCATATGGTCATTTGCCTTATTATCAACCGCAGCTATGATTCCTCTTTTGATTCTTCAAGTTGTTTGTAATGTTTCCTTCGCTAACCGCCTCAGGTTGGAGCTCCAGCCCTTTGGCATTGATGTCATCGATGTCGTCCCAGGAGGAATAAGATCAAACCTCGCAAACTCAGCAGTAGCAGTCTTTAAAAAATGGCCTGAGCTGAAACTATACAAACCTTACGAAGAAGCTATCATAGAGAGGGCTTTCTTTTTTCAGAGGAGGAAGCCAACTCCTACTGAAACATTCGCTAAAGACACCGTAGCTGCAGTGCTAAAGAAGAACCCACCCGCTTGGTTCTCTTCGGGCAAATACTCAACCTTCATGGCAATAATGTACCATATGCCCATTTGGTACAAAGATTTTCTCCAGAAGAAGTCCTTAATGAAAAAGTGCTAATCATGGAGAAGCTTGTTCAGGCTGATAATGTAATCTTATGTCCTGCTTGAATAGGGATAATTATTACATCACCTTGGCCATGTTCATTTGCAAGTCGCAACCAAATGTTTTTCATTTCATTGTCATATGTTCCTGTGATTTGCAGTTATGATATATGACTAAATTTTATTCGCTTTGTTGTGGTTTATACCAACAAGGTTACAATATTTTTAAAAAAAATTTATTGCTATTTTTCCCAAGTTACATACAACTAGTCGCAATAACTTTGTAAATTCATTGTGACAGTAAAACGAACAAAAACCTACAACATACAACCTGCGAATGCTGAAGCCGTTGTAAAAGCTTGTGGTACAAATATTTATAAGGGAAAAGGTGAACGTTTCTACAACACGAGGAACTTTTTTTTCCGCTTTAACTCGACCCAACAGTGTATCATCAAAACCAACATATCCGCAGATCAAAAGGGTCACAGCTATCTAAAAGCTATTTAACTAACATTACTTCTAACTTTAAGAATGGTGTGGAGCTCCATAATACATTATTCCCGGTGGCTGGAAAGTTGAACCTTGTTGAGGTTGTTGTTGAGCTGAGTTTGACTGAGGAATTTGAGGCTGTTGCATATGGGGTGGTGGTGGAGGCGGCGGAAGTCCAGGTGGCATTAACGGAATGTTACCAAAGCCATAAGGATTATTCATTACCGGCTGCTTTAGAAACTGCGGTGGTGGCGGCGCTGCTGGATTAGAGATCAAATGGTACTGACCTTGTGTTGTGGGTGTCTGGTTCTGGGGGTGGTTGTTGTAAGAAGAAGCAAAAGCATTAGTCTCTGAAACTGGAACTGTGCTCTCTGGTTTGGATAGACCAGAAGTCTTTGTTGCTTCAGCTGCAAATGAAGATAGAACAGATTGCATGATCATATGTGATGAGGTAGATGCTGTGAGCATAGCAGCTATAGAAGCAGGCGTCATTTTTGATGCTTGACCAGACTTAGTGCTGTTGTTGTTATCAGTTGTTTCCGCCGGAGCAACGGTTGTTGGGTTTGATGCATAATCTTCATCTTTGAGCCGTTTCTGCATCTTTTGAGCTTCCTCTGTTTGTTCTTGTGCTACCTGATAATAACAAATAAAAAAGTTCATGAGGTGGGTTCACAAACGAGGTGAAAGATGCAGTGGGAGATCATACACATACCTGAATCTGAGCTTCAAGATTCTCCAGTTCAGATTCCTGACACAAGCAAGCAAAAGAATGAAAGATCACAAAAATAGTGAACTTGCCAAAGTGTGAAACCAATATTACCTGTTCACGTAGTGCGTCTTTAAGCTGGTTTACAAGGGAAGTTCTACTTCCTTGAACAGATTTGAGTTTCTCAATACATTGTCTCAAGAGGTATTCTTCCTCTTCCAATTCTTTCGCCAGTGATTTTCTCTTAGGGTTGTCTTTCACTGGAGAGAGACATAAACATACGAATTAAGAGAGTGCGAGAGAAAGAGAGAGAGATACAAGCGCAGGTAGTAAAAACAGATTGTTACCAGTAGAGCAAGCTTCTTCAACATCTTTCTCCATCTTCCTGATTCGTTTAACTGCAGACTTGCATTTACTAATCTCTGCTTCTTCATTTGAGTTTTCAGCAACAACCAAATGATATGCTGATGCTATCTTCTCAGCCACACCTCCACTTGATAGTTTCTGCTCATGAGAGCCAAAAGAAAAAAAACACAAACAAAGAACTCTAATGAACTTTGACTGATACCAATAAAGGAGAAGGAAATCTCGGTGTTTAGTGTTTTTACCGTTCTGGACGACTTAGAATCACGTTTTGAGGATTTGGATCCACGGGGACGCTTTTTGCTGACATCTAGTGGGAGAGGGCAATCTTCTCCAAGCATCACGCCTCTAAGATTCTTTGAACGTGATCCAAACACTTTTCTATCTTCCCATATCTTGACCTACAATACCACGTCAACAGTTTACTCATGTTTCAACTTCACAAGCTTTTCTCCATATAGCATCACACACCTATGCAAAAACCTTAAATAAGTTCATCCTAACATCAATCATCACAGTATCCCAGATGAGACCTAAAGAAAATAAACAAATGCTGATAATGTAGAGGGTAAAAAAATCACATACTTGCAAACAAGTTCTATCTCTAAACCAATGCTGACATCAAAACATGTTCTGTCCCAAAACGCTTAATAGCTTCTAACACCACAACATTGACAAACAAAGTAAGAAACAGAGTTTTACCAAACGCGAGACGACGCCTTTGCCACGGTCATCACCCTGAGAAACAATGTCTTTAACAGCCTTAGGAAGAACATTCCAAAACTCCTGCACGAACTCATTACCCTGACGCTTACTGTTCTGAAGAATATCATTAGCCAAATACAAAAGAGGCACTTTCTGAGCCATCTCTGTACTGTGAAACTGCTTCTCCCATGTCGTCACGATCAATTCAGCTTTGACCCGATTGAATATACACCAATGAGATAAAGCTTATCCCAAAAAAGAGTCAAAGAATCCCAAAGATCGAAACTTTACAATAAGATAGCAAAACCCACGAGATCTATATGATGATAAAGTCGACAACTTAATGGTTGCAAAAAGGATACTTTCGATGGACTGTTGAGTGCTGTTGAGCTTCGCGAGCTTATCGATTAGGATCTCTTCGCTGAATACAGTACTCATCTGTGAAGAATATTGCAAAACTGTGGAGATTTTGGGGGGGGAAGGAGAAACTAAATTGGAGCGAGAAGTAGCCGGATTTGGTTACAGCAGGTGAGCTGGGAGAGAGAATGAAGCGGCGGAGCTGGAGAGATTGTGCGGCGGAGCGAGAACGTAGAAACCCTAGAAACAGTCACGCAGGCGGAAGCAGATTAGGAATATGGGGTGACTAAAACGACAACGTTTTGACGCAGAGACGAGAGGAAAGTTGATTTTATTTTGTTTCTCTAATTTTGTTTCTTCAGATTTTCATTTTGTTTTTACCTAAAAAAGTGTTCATTTTCATTTTGTTTTTACCTAATATGGGATAATCATTTTGTTTTCTCAGCCTTCAGCATATCATGAATCTCCAGACGAAGAACTTACGTGCATATTTTCTCGCCAAGGAGGCAAGAGTTAGTGGTACTCAATTTTCCCACATAGATCAGACACAACCGGACAGAGCATCTATTCGGAACGACTCATACTCGCCTACCACTTGATCTAGCCAGATAGGAGTTGACAAAAAATAAAAATAAAAAAAATAAGCTAAAAGACCTCTCTCTCTCTCTTCTCTCCTTAAAATCCTTATGAGAAAGATGGTGTTTCAGGTTATCGTCGATGGTGTTCTGGCAATGCTTCCTCTATGGTGTATGTTCCACCGACCGACTTTGTCTCTAGCGTCGCATTTTTTTTATGGACAGTCGGCCTCTGTTTCCGGCATCCTCGTTATTCCTTAAGTGTTTGGACGGCTAGCTTTTGCTATGCCTTGCTCTTCTTTCTGAAGTTTTCGGTGACTCTTCACCGTTCTCTCGGTTTCGTACGATCAGTGACTCTAGTGGTCCTCTGCTCAATCGATCTTCTACTCGATCTTCATTTGCTCTTTCTTTCCATTAGATAAGGTGGTTTCATCTCTCAACTTACCTCTACCATTAAAGATGTTTGCTTTGCATGCAAACAAGAATCTCGAAGGTTTGGTTCGACTGATGTTGATTGTATTTCTTCTTGGAGTCGCTTGATCTGTCAGATTTGGCTTCTCGACTGCTTCGGATTGAAAGTTGTTTGTTTGAACATATTCTCCTCCGATTAAGCTTTGTTGATGGTGTTGCTCAGTTTTACGGTCTAGGCATGGACATTTTATCCGGACTAGAGGACCCGACCCAAAAATACAGGTTCGAGTCTGGTACTGGAACCGATAATTTTACCCTATTGGGTTTAGCGATGGAGGACTCGTAAGTAGCAGGTTCAGGTCTATAATCGACCCTGGACCATGGGTATTTTTGGAACTGACAATTACTAGACTTAATAACTTATTCTCTAACCCGATGCATCCTTTACACTTCTCCTTGTAAACATTTACGTTTTCTCAACCCCAAAAGCACGATTGAGAAAACAAATTTGGGTTTATTAACCATAAATCCAAAAATCAGATTTGATGTTCGGGTACAATTGTGACCCAGAAATATTCGGAACCGATCTGAAATATCAGGACCTGACCCGAAAATGTAACACTTATCAAAACATAGACCCGAAATACCTAAAATCGATATGACTCAATAAAAATCTAAAAAAAAATCGGGTATTAACGACCCAGACCCGACAAGACCTGATCCGAACCCGACCCGAGGACCCGGATGCCCAGGCCTAGTACCGTCTCTCTGACACCAAAGGAAGACAGAGGTGGCTTATCTTGACGCGTGTCTTCTGAATCATTTGTCGATCAGACACGTGGTGGGTGACAAACCTTCCCTTCCTCTACGACCTCTTTGACACCTGAGGAAGACATATGTGACTTATCTTGACGCGTGTCTTTTGAATCGTTTTTCAATCGGACACGTGGTGGGTGACAAACATTTCCTTCCCCTATGGTTTTCTTTTGCTGGGCTTATGGCCGCAAGTTGTATTGCATAGTTAGGCCAATTGGACTCTTGTGCTAGTTGGCCTTTGTTGAGCCTTTAGTTTTTTATATGTTTGCTATTTCTGTTGGGCCTCCCTTGTAAACTATGTTCTTGTTTAATAAATCTATCAGTTGAAAAAAACTTATCTTTCTTATCCTATTTTCATCCTTTAGAGAGAGAAAGTTTCATTTCAATCGACATCGGTTCTCTTTCTAGCTTTGGTTTGTTTTGTATTCACCAGATTTTCTCTGATTTTTGTCTCTTGATATTTTGTTTTTTGTCTCTTGTGGATTCCTTAACCATTAATGTTTCCCTTAGAACATTATCAATAGGCCTGGGCATTTTACCCGGACCCGAAGACCTGACCCGGAACCGATCCGAAAAATCCGGGTCCGGGTAGGACCCGAACCGATCATTTTACCCTATTGGGTCTTGTTGGAGAGGACCCGTGGGTCTTGGATCCGACCCGACCCGAACCCGAAATTTGACGGGTACCCGAAATACCCGAAATTTTTAGTATATATACGATATATATGGGTGTTTTAATGTACTTTTGGTATTATAAATATTTTTTTAAGATTCATATTTGTGTTTTCGGGTATTTTTCATGTTTTATGTTCATATTTTGGATAAAATTTTAGATTTTTTAGATATTTAAATATTTTTATGTTTTTTTAAAATGTTTTGAGTGTTTTTTTCGGGCTAGACCCGAACAGAACCCGACCCGAACCGATAAAAACCCGAACCGAATTTTTTTAATTACCCTATTGGGTCCAACCATTTAAGACCCGAACCGACCCGGACCCGACAAGACCCGAACCGACCCCGAACCGAGAATTTCAAATTACCCTATTGGGTCCTAAACTCTAAGACCCGAAAAACCCGAACCCGAAAGGACCCGACCCAAAACCGACCCGAAGACCCGAATGCCCAGGCCTAATTATCAAGGTGAGATCTTCCCAGAAAAAGAAAAATGCGTGAGAAGGGTATCTTAAATCATCTTTAACCCTAGAAATCCATTTTGGGTTTCTTATTTTTTTTTTCTTTTTTACTTTTTGACCAAAAAAAAAAATTAAAACGGGAACCAATCGCGGATCGCCACATGTCAGTGGGACCCGCGAACAGTGTAAAAAACCCTCCAAAATCAGTTCTTAATTCATAATTTTTGTAACCGGTTCTTGCACTGTTTACGGGTCCCACTAACAAGTGGGACCCGCGAACAGTGCAAGAAACCGACTTAAGAAACCGGGTTAAACATGCTCTTACAATTTTTTTGTTGAGGTTAGTTCTCTGACTACTTTTTCTATTACTTTTTTTTTTAATTAGTAGAACCTGTACTAATACCCGTTGAAGTTGCCCTAAACATTCAACGAGACTGCTCTAGTGTATAATATTAATCCTCACTGTTGTCATCATCTTCCTAACCGTCTTCCAATTTGATATGCTTCTTGTTCCTCTCTAAAAGAGGGAGACCATCATCTACATCATCATCCTCAAGTTACACACATTCTTTTCTAACACGATCTACACACCTTGTCGAATTCTAAACAACAAACTTGCAGATGCAATATAGACAGACCCCAAAAAAAAACATCTAGGACGTAATAATTTTTTTAGTAAATGGTTAGATCTTTGTTCTTGATTGTTCTGTAATGAAAATTGAACTGTTTGTATTTACACTAAGATATAATTTTTGATTGATTAAAGATTCTCATTTTGTTACCGGCCAAAGTAAATATTAAGACTACACTTTCGGTCCGTAACTTCTTGATCGACCTTGTGGTGGCTGTTTTAATCGCTGGGAGATTTCAAGATTCATGTCCACGCTGTTTCACTAGCTGCATCTTAGACTCTGACAATGCTCTGAGTACTTCCTCGTCTTCTGGTGTCTCTTTCCTCAGTATCTCGTAGTCTCCAATCGCTGCTTCCCAATTCCCAAGCTGCAACCACAAAAAGAACCTTTAATATTAATATCATTATGATCGGGTCAATTCTCTTAAATAATATTATTTTAAGCTTTTATCACAAAAATAATCTTCAAAGAAAAAAAATTACCGTAATATTTTTTTATTTTAAAAAATTAATATTTTATTTTTATTTTTTAAAATTTGAAACACTAACCCCAAAATCTCACCCCTTAACTCTAAAACATAAGTCTAGAATAGTTAACCATCAGAATATAAATGTATATTTACCTCTTTACTAAAACATTTTGATCATTTTTTTTTTTGTTATATTTTGTGACAAAAGCTTTTTAGGGCTATTATAGGGTATTTCTCTTATAATTGCATAAAACTAACATTAACATGGTTGAATTTAAGATTTAGAGGGCCAAACCATTTTTAAGTTAACCTTAATATAAAAAAAATCGACAATTTGAAAGCCATGAAATGTATGTATAATTAGGTATTTAAAATAAAAATCGAATATAATGTTTCATCTGATTGTGTAACCGGCTCTGAAAACCACATATTACCTTAGTGTTACAGTCGGCTCTTCTCAGTCGAGCCTTGGCATAAGCAGGACGGACGGTGAGTGCAGCCGTGGAATCCTCAACGGCTTTATGGAGCTGTCCCATTTTAGATAGACAAGCCGCTCTGTTACATAGCAAGACTGAGTTTCTTGAGTCATGGTCTAATCCTTCACCATAAGCTGCACTAGCTTCTTGAAATCGTCCAGCTTTGAAGAAATCATTGCCTCTTGATCTTGCTGCTGTAACCGCCTGCACACGTCGGAGCACCATGCTTACTTCCCTGTTGTTCCTGTCCATCTTGTTAGCTCGTTGAATCGCCTCAACCGCTTCTCCAAATCTGTTTTTGATACAAACCGCTTAAACCATGATATCATCTCAACATAACTGGTAAAAAATATAGAGACATTAAGTTATCCAAATAAGAACGTTTAATAAAGAGAATACATAGAATAATGGGCAATTCTCTTAAATAGCCATTTTTAAGTTTTTGTCACAAAAATAGCACTAGAAAAATAAAATGACCAAAATAATACTATTTTTTTGAAAATTTCAATTTTTTTTTTAAAAAAAAAATTTGAAACCCTATCCCCAAATCCACCCTTTAACTCTAAACCCTAAAGTCTAAATTAGTTAACCCTAGGGATATAAATGCATATAAATAAAACTTTTTAGCTTCTAAAAAAAACATTTTAGTCATTTTCTTCCTTAAGAACTATTTTTGTGAAAAACAAACTAAAATGGGCTATGTAATGAAATTTCTCTAGAATAATCTTTAAAAAGTTTTTGTCACAAAAATAGTTTTTTTTTTTTAAATGACCAAAATATTTTATTAAAGATGTAAATATACATTTATACCTTTAGGGTTAACTATTCTAGACTTAGAGTTTAAAGTTAAAAGTGTGGAGTTTTGGGGTTAGAGTTCCAAGTTTCAAAAAGTAAAAAATAAATATTAAAAATTTTAAAATAAAAAAAAAACTATTTTGATTGATAAAAACTTAAAAATAAGCTATTTGAGAGAATTGTTCTTTAATAAATGCTTTTGTTCAGTTTTAAAAATAAGAGAATCTATTTAACATGGTTTAGACCTCCTCCTAAACAAGAAGATTAGATCCATTAGAGAGAACAAACCTGCCGGATGACATGTGAACCTGAGCCCAAACGACCAAGAAACCGGCATAACCGATCGGTCCGTAGTATTTTGTGCTCATTTCCACATCGAAAACCGGACATCTAGACAAAGCATCATCAGCCTCTTGATGTCTGTAACTCTTCAAGAATGCCTCTGCTTGCAACGCATATACTTGAGGAGCTGCGTCTGCGCCTGAAGCTATAGTGTTCTCCGTTTCTTTGATCAAACCTTTCCAATCTCGCAATCTTTTGGCTTCCGTGCATTTGTTGAGATGAGTCTGTACCGTTTTGGCCTTCAAAATGTCTTCTTGATCAGCTTCTGGACCCGAATGCTTAACATGATATATTGAGTTATCCACCTCTCCCAACCTATATTAATTTCCGTTATGACTTACTTGAGTTACAAGGTAGGGCTTTGATGAGATTACCTGAGGTACAAGTTAGACAACCGATGATGAGCTCTATGGTAATGAGGCTCCATTCGAATTGCTTCTCTACACTCAAATACTGCTTCAATGATTCTCCCTAATGCTGTCAACGCCGCACTTTTATTGCTTCGATACGCAGCTTTCTTTGGATCAATGGCTATGGCAGCATCATACAACGCTAAGGCCTCTGCGAAGTTCCCATTCTTGTAATCTTCATTCCCCATTATCTTTAAAGTTTCAGGATCCATTCGCGTGGATATCGCCCTACAAAGAGATCCTGGCTGATCTTGGTTAGTTGAAACCGATGTTTGTCTTTCCCCGTAGCTTCCAACGTTATTACCGTATCCTTTGTTTTGAACAGTGGTTTGGTTCCCAACTGATGTTGTTCCTGGCTGCTTCAAGTTCCCAAGGTTGCCAAACATCACATTGCTTGAAGATGCTCTAATCCCTTTGGCTTTCTGATTGTCCATGATCATACTCTCTAGCTCACCTGATAAACCGATAGATTCTTTTGGTACCTTCTTCGCTTGTTGTTGGACCGGCCATTGATTATTAATCTGTTGGTAATTCCCATTGTTTCCTAACTGATGGTTATTAGGGTTTTGATTCGATGAGGGTTTTGAAATAGGTTTTTGTATTTGGTTCGGTTCAGGTGAGACTTTATGATCTTGATGAAGCTTATTTGGGTTTAATTCAGTTGCTGGAGATTTGGTAAACTGAATATTAGCGGTGCAGTCTGTGGAGGCAATGCTGCTGCTACTTGTTGTGCTTTTATGGTTACCCTTATCCGCGGTACATTTCTTGGACCACAAGCCACGTCTACCAAACACAGCACCCAACAGCCCACGGCGTGACCTTTTCTCCACTGGCTTCTCTGCCATCCCTTCCGCCACTAGATAGCCACAATCAAGCAAACTCTAGGAAAGGGTTGGTAAAGGTAAGATAGAAATATAGCAAACCAGTGCTCAAACGTTTGGTATTTAATTATTTGAAGATGAGAATGACCACATTGTTAAGAAGATGGAGGAAACTCTTTTTGTTGCGTGTCCTCTTCTTGAATCAATAACGTTACACGAAATTGCATTGTGATCAAAATAGGTTAAGAACATCAAAAAGAAGAAGAATGATGTCGTTTTTTACTTCTCCGATCGATGTAAGTTTGTCAATAGACTTGGTGGTGGGTTCTGTTCTTGTCAATTTCTTGATCTTTTTTTTTGTTTCTTCTTTTTTTGGTTCGTTTTTTTCTTTTATATGGCTATTACCTGGTCTTGTAAGGGAAACAGAAAATGAACCTTAGATTTGTTAAGTCAATATTTAGAAAGGAAAAAAGGTCCGAGAATTTCTCAACCTGAATCTATTTTTTTTTGCCTTTGGTGGTCTTATGGGGTTCACGTTCCTTGAATATCTCCATGTAAATTAAGGTGTTTACAACGACGTATGTTGATGTCACATAAAATATAAAATAAAGTGGACTTACCAAATCAAACATCTATGGAGACAAGTTACTACGTATCTTTGTTAAAGAACTTGTTTTTTTTTTTTTTTGACAAAAATGATAAAGGTTTGTAAATATACAAAAGAGGGTACTTAGTAGAGTTAACTTTGGCAAAAAAGAATAAACACAGAGTTAAGTCTACACTTGAATGTCCTTTGGTGGTCACTCATCGCAGCCATGCTTGCATTAGAGGGTGAAGAATTTTGCCTTCCTTTTGCCCAGTATTGCATCTTGTTGTGAACAAACGTGAATCAAATTTTGAAGAAAACTAAGAGCAAAAATGAATTGAGGTAATTACAGTTTGTGTATTATTATCTGAAGGAATAATGTTTACAATTCTTACACTCATATTTATAGCAATCTCAGAACCCAATTTTCTTTTCCTTATAGGAATATATAATTTTTTTAAAAAGATAAATTTTCCTAAACCGAAAAAGTGTATTGTACTAAGCGAATGCTAGATTTTTACTATTGCACATAGATTTAAGACACTTACATCATCATTATTCCTAAAATATCATTTGGAGTTCTTAAATTTTTTTTATCTGATTTAAAAAAATAAAATAAAAATTAACTAATCGCCGGTCGTCATAATCAATGGGATCCGTAAACAGTGCAAAAGACGGTTCTTATTTCATAGTTTTTATAACCGTTTATTGCACTGTTTGCGGGCTCCACTGACACATGGGGCCGCAAGAACTCCACTTAAGAGCCTTGGATAAAGATGCTCTTAGGACTCATTATTCTCGATCTCTTAACCGGAGTTCTTAATTCATGATTTGATATTTTTTTTACACTTTTTGGCTAAGAAAAAGTTCTTAAAGCATCATTATCGCTGGATCCGGCGTGAGCCTTTTTTGATTATTTTTCTTATTTTTTTGTCTTAAAAAAACAAAATTCAAAAGTGAACCAATCGCGGGTCGCCACGTGTCAGTGGGGGTCCGCAAACAGTGCAAGAAGCGTTCCTTATTTCGTGACTTTTGTAACCGGTTTTTAGTTTTTCAGTGGAGTCTACACCAAATTTTTTTAAAAAAAAACTCTTAGTTACTCGCGATAAAAATGATCTCTTATTTAAGAGACGGTTCTTAGTTTTCTTAGTTAAAAATTAAGAAAAGCTAAGATTTATTTTTTATCCGAAGCTAAGAATTCCAGTTAAGAAACTGGAGATAATGATGGTCTTATAGATGCTAACACATTCCTTATGAAGCGGTCAATTTTCTTGAAGATAGTGATTGTTGTCGATGCTTTCCCTTGGTATAGTCTCAAGTTTATTTCATTCCATATACTTTAAATGACTGCCTGAGAAACAAGTCGTCTAAGTGTTCTAGGCGTGGCTGTGTCTCGACTCATTAACCAATCCGAGAAAGCTATCCATGTATGGAAACACTTCGTTACGCATTTATCAAAACCGGACATCGTTTTTACGATCAAATCTTTCATGCATGCATGCATATGACATCACTGACTGCCTTTCTGTTACCGGCAAGTTGCATGTTTACTTTTCCCAACTACAATTTTCTTATTCTTTTTCCCCCATAATTATTCAATACTCCGTAATTCTTAACAACGAGACGCAAAAACGATGGGTTGTAAATACATTTCCCAGAGATATAAAAGACATTTAAGGTGGAGAGGCTCCAACGTAGAGCCTTAGGTAAGCTCATACGAGAGCATCCTAATAATATTTGCTGATAGCCGCCTGATCTCACTAATCCCCGAAATCACTCGCTTACCATTTTATCCAAAGCTTCATCGTCTCCTACCACATTTAGAGCATGATTAACCCAAAAATCCCCAAAACTGTACGAGGTGTTGTTGAAAATTTTTCTTTAAAAAAAAAAAATCAAAAAACAAACTAATTACGGATTGTCATGTGTCAGTGAGGTCTGCGAACAATACAAGAAAACTATAAAAATCAGTTTTTAATTAATAATTTTTGGAACCGGTTCTTATACTATTTATGAGACTTATCCCTTAAGAATCCCTAAAACCTCTCTTTAATCATAGTCTTATAAACGTTCATAAAACTATGATTATTACAAGATTTTTTAGTTTAAATTAGAATGTTTTTTAATTTTAATTAAAAAATAATTCTTATTATATTATATTAAAAATTTCATTTTAAAAATTCTGTAATAATCATGCTCTGACATATTTCCTGGTAATAATAATCTACCTATACCATGGACTCATGATCATGCGTCACCCCCTTTTTTTTTTATACCCATGGTTTCAAGATTCGCTTTGACATTTCTACACTTTTTGCAAAATATGATCGCCGACTAAAATTAAAATATATAAGCAAATATTGTATTTTAAATTAAGTCGGTGCAATCAACTTGGATTTCTACTAACCTATGGCGTCGTGTGCCCGCCGGGGATAACTCCTGTCCACCTGAAGAATAATATAAATATATATCCGCCACAAAATTACAACGTACGTTTAGCTCATTCTGAACCAGGAACTCTCGACACGTTCACCATCATCACACATACGCCTCTCAGTAAAAAATAATAATCAATTTTGTTGTGACAAATGCGAATCTTAGATTTCACAGTGCTGCAGTGCATCAACTTTAATTTTTCTCCGTAAAAGAAAACACCTCTACATTCATTGATAAGTTATTGATGCATTTGACATTCCTCGAATCTAAAATTTTATTTTTTAACAACACTCTCAGAGGATAAGCTGTCACCAGTTAATCAAATACATGTTTTGGACAGTTAGTGTTGATAATACATGTCAATTGGTGTCAGTTTATCTTGTGAGAAAGCTATTAAAAGATAAGGACTTGAGTTCAAAGAACGTCAAGCGCATCAATAACTTATCAGTGGATATGAAAACGTTTTCTCTTACAATAAAGAGTTAAGGTCGGTGCACTGTAACGTGTGAATTATAGAGTACACAGGACAGGTTGTCACCGTATATATACGTTTATGATCTAACATCTATATAAAGGTTCTCAGTGTAACAAAATTTGGTGTAAGTACACGGACAATAACCTCAATCACGTTTAATACACTAAAGTCCATAACTCGAAATCTGATGATGGACTAAAAAGCAAAATGGTTGAAGTCGAAGAATTAGAACCACTTAGTCCCTTTGAAGACGGAGATGAAGGAGGAGGAGAAGAAGAAGAGGAGGAGATAAGCTATGATGACCTCAAAAGACGCATGTGGAAAGACAAAAACCTCATGGAAAAGCTCAAGCAGCAGAAACGAGACACCACCACCGACGTCGTTTCGCTTTCAACGCACCGTGCCGAAGCTTCACGTCGCAAGAAGATGGCTCGTTCACAAGATTCAGTGTTGAAGTACATGATGAAGATCATGGAGGTTTGTAAAGCGAAAGGGTTTGTCTACGGAATCGTACCGGAAAAGGGAAAACCAATAACCGGTTCTTCCGATAGTTTAAGACGTTGGTGGAAAGAAAACGTTCAGTTCGACCAAAACGCTCCAAACGCTGTTTCTGATTACTTAACACTCGCGGCTGCTGCGGCTGAGCTGATCGAGAAAGAACCATCGAGTTTATTACACATGTTACAAGAGTTACAAGACACGACTCTAGGGTCGTTGTTATCAGCGTTAATGCAACACTGCGCGCCTCCACAACGACGGTTTCCGTTGGAGAAAGGCATCGCGCCTCCGTGGTGGCCGACGGGGAGGGAGCTTTGGTGGGGAGAGCAAGGAGCGGCTCACGAGCACGGTGTTCCGCCGTATCGAAAGCCGCACGATTTGAGGAAGTCATGGAAAGTTAGCGTTCTCGCGGCTGTGATCAAACACATGTCGCCTAACTTGGGAAGAGTGAGACGTCTCGCGAGACAATCCAAATCTTTACAAGACAAGATGATGGCTAAAGAGACTGATACTTGGTCTCGTGTATTAAACCAAGAAGAGGCTCTTCTCAATATCAAAGACCTCAAGATCTTAGATGATCAAGAACCTTCGGGGTCCAAGACCAAGAGAAAAGGTGAGTTTATGGAACCGTCTAAGAGTGTTTACACTTGCCAGAACTCGAGTTGTCCTAAGAGTGATGTGAGTTTTGGATTCATGGACAAGAACTCGAGAACGGGACATGAGATCCAGTGTCTCTACGGGTCTTCGAGCCAGAGCACGGGAGATACAAGCTCTGTGCTTGAGACAGCACCAAGTATTGGTACTAATACGACTAGTGAAGATGATTACAGTGCGAGCTCGAGCGCAATGGGGAAGCGAGATGATGATGATGATCATAGCAATTGGCTGGATTATTTATGGTTCGAGAGGATGCAACACGAGTTTAATTTCTCTAGGAGATTCGAAGATGATGATGATGATGATGATACTGCGATGGACATGAACCAATTACTGGAATCAGATCAGTCGTCTGAGAATGTGAACCAGAATACTTTTTCAGTTTGGGATATGGGTTGTGAAGACAAAGACATATATATGTTCGATTATTAATAAACTTGTCACTATGATTAAGTCTCTAGTCATGTGCTTTACATGTACCCCAGCCAAAACATTTATGCACTTGTACTCCTTAGTTATGTGCTTTACATCTATCGACCAATGCAATAGAATAGTTCCTAGATCTTGTTTCAATAAGCAATAATAATATTTTAAATTATTAGTTATTAGAATTACTAGTTCAACTACTTTATCTCTCCCTACACTTATTACCAACTAAATTTGAGATGTAGCATATGATTCTTAAAACATTAAGTTGAAGTTCATATATTCAGTGAAATTTCTGAAGAAGCTAAATTATTTAAGATCCCATATAAGACCATGGTTAACCGGGGTTCTTAAGGTGAGGTTCTTAGCGGAAGTTAAGAAATTGTTTCTTAACTTCCGCTAAGAACCCCTCCCTAAGAACCCGCCAATGGAGATGGTCTTAGTATGCTCTCATCTCTTAGAGCATGAGAGCATGATTAAGGGGTTGCTTAGGAGGTGTGGGGAAATTAATTTAATAGTGGGTGGGATCCACCAAAAAAATAAGCACCTTTGTTTATGGAGCTTGTTTAAGAGCTGGTGCTTGCATTGTTTGCAGGTCCCACTGACACGTGGCGACCCGTAATTGGTTTGTTTATTAATTTTTTTTAAAAATTAGAAAAAAATAAAAAAAATTAAGCACCCCTCCCTAAGAACCCGCCAATGGACATGCTCTAAGGGCAGCCGCATTGGACAGTATCTCCACAAATCTCTCATGGTTAAGATAATTAAACAAAACAAAAAAGTAAGTAAAAGGAAGAGAGAGTGTGTGAATCGATTCTTTCCGCAGGTACTCCAATCTCTTTGGTCAGAGACTTTTATTAAAACTGTCACATTTTTATTGGTTAATATTATTTTATTATTAAAATATCTTTTGAGAGAGTCATTGTGTTTTTTACCACTAATGTTGGTCTAAGAGATGGGAGTCTCTTTAGAGAGTCTCTTAGAGCACCATTAAGGAGGGATTTTAAGGGGTGCTTAAGCAAAAAGCGGGTGGGTCCCACAAAAAGGGGTGCTTGTGTAGCTTAATTAAGAGCCGGTGCTTACACTGTTTGCGGATCCCACTGACACGTGGCGGCCTGTAACTGGTTCGTTATTATTTAAAAAAAAAAAAAAAAACTTAAGCACCCCTACCCTTATGGTTAATGGTGCTCTTAGGGAGAGTCTCTTAGCGGGATTTAAGAGATTGTCTCTTAGCTTTTAATTAAAAAAGCTAAGAGACTATCTCTTAAATTCCGCTAAGAGCATGATTATCCGGGTCTCTTAAGGGGGTCTCTTGTACTGTTCGCGGACCCCATTAATATGTGGAGCCCGTGAACAGTGCAAGAGACGGTTCCTAAAATCCTTAAATAAGAACCATCTCTTGCACTGTTCGCGGCCCCACTGACACGTGTCGGCCCGCGATTGGTTTAGTTTTTTTTTTTTTTAGGATAAAGATGTTCTAAGAGACTCTCTTTAAGAGACACCCATTAAACATGCTCTAATAACATAATTTTAAAAATGATTTTTTCTTCATAACATGAGAAAATAAAATGTAAGATTGCAAAATACATTATTTTATATAGTTTCTTAGATGTGCCTTAAACCAGCTTTAGAGACTGAACAACAACATTAGGCAAACAAAACAAACAAAACGCTTTTGTTTTGTCAAGAAGAACAGAACATATAAGGTGGGTAGAAAATGACTCAAATAGCCCGGGAATCACCGTCGGCGAGGTAGTATCTGCGGAGAGCGGCGCAACCACGGAGAGGTTTGTCCCGGAAGAAGCCCATGGCGTTAGCAAAGTGGCGAGTAGAGGCGGCTCCGTTGGAGCGCGTGAGGATAACAGTGGCCGTGCTTCGACCAGGATCGGCCACTTGGCATTTGCGGAGAGGACTATCGACAAGCTCCGCAAAACATTGCTGGTCTTGTCGGTCTCCTTTGACGGCGACCTTGTACACTCCTCCGCGTCCCGTCACCGCCTCACCCACTACCTCCTTTTTCAGTGTCACTCTGTCTTTGCACACTATCCTCACTCTTGCTCCTATTATTCAAATAACCAAAGTTATATGTTTGGAGAAGAAAAACAAAATCATAAGGGTAACATTATCTTCGGTCTTTTAACCGAAGTTCTTAAATCATGATTTAACATTTTTTAAAAAATATTTTTCGGCTAAGAAACAGCTCTTATATCTCTTATTTAAGAGATGGATCTTAGCTTTTTTTTAGTTAAAATTAAAAAAAGCTAAAAACCGTCTTCTCTTATCCGAAGCTAAGAACTCCGATTAAGAGACCGGTGATAATGATGGCCTAAGTAGGAGAAAAATAATCACTACAAGTCTCAATTTTTCTAACCGCCAATACGTATATTAGCGTTAGCGTTTAAAATTTTGTACATTGATTAGACATAAAACTCTTCATTTACAAAAATAAATATATATATATATATATATATATATATATATATATATATATGTATATATGTATATATGAAAATGCCAAGGAAGTCGTGAAGAGAATCATTCCACTATTATGTCATTCCACTATATATATGTTACTAACCAGATCTAAATACTTAATCACAATTAATGTGAACCATAAGAGGAAAATGAGTATGCAAATATATATACGAACCGATGATATATTTTGTAGCGATTGTCTCGAATCCAAAGCGGCAAGTGTCGCAGTAAACACATCCTTCAATGTGGAATGGCGTTCCACTCGCCTTGGCCGCAAGTGGTAGTAGCGAAACACATAACACAGCAATCAGAGGTACAGATGATCTAGCCATCTCCATAAACTAGTTAAGTAGTATACTATAAATCTGGCGAAGGTTTGTAATAATTTGTGCAAACTATATAATCTCTCTCTCTATATATAAGAAGGATACTGAAGGGCACATGCATGTAGTAAAGAATGGTTTTAAGTGTATAGCATCTTGTGCAAATTAAAAGGCTTGCTTAGTGTCGGCTGGATCCACTTGCGGCTCCTACTCCGCAGTACACGGCGAGAGAGAGTTTGTGTTTGCCTTCTCCACAAGTCAACTCGTATACGGTTGTGGTTAATTCTTATATACGTTTCGGATTATAGTTTTTTTTTTACGTCTGTGATTATTAACTATTAGTACTATCTAACAAAACTGTTAAGACTAGAATATAAATCGTTCACTTTTATAACACCAGTGAAATATCTTCATATTGGACTCAACATTACTACTCTTGACTCTTTCATTTTTTATTTTTACTTTCGATTTTATAAATTATAATAGTGTATATTTCATATATTAAGAAATGCGTGTACAAATTAATTTATTAAATAGAGTGAAGAAATTGCTGGTTGGCTTCGGTCCGACCCACAACGTGCTCGTTTCCTCTTTACGTAAGAGTGCATTTTAACATTAACGATGTTGATCCAAATTCGATATATTATACTATTCTCTCCGTTTCAAACTACTAGTTGTAGGGTAAAATTTATGTTTAATATTGATAATATTATATATTCAAAAAAATTTTGGTTAAAACATGGTTAGATGTATTAGTAATAGTGTTTTTTTTTAAAAAAAATATATAAAATTAAATATTTTCTTAATTTGTGTGCATAAACCCAGAACGATAACTAATATGAAACGGAAGAAGTATAAGATTACGGTAGCTTAGTAAGTTGATTATGTAGATAATAGTACTAAGACCATCTCCATCAGAGGCTCTTAGAGAGGGGTTCTTAAATCCCGCTAAGAACCCCTCCCTAAGAACCCCTCAATGGACGTGCTCTAATATAACTATTTTAAGTTCAACAAGATTAAACAAGAGGTCATTAATGTCAACTGAGCCCGTGGTGCCTGAAAATCTTGATCTAAATTAAATACAGTTGACTTGTATCCGTGGCATGTAAACAAATCTTTTTTAGTACTTACAGCAGCTCCATCGCTGGGATTTAACCCAGTTTCTTACCAAACAAAAATAATAGAAAAAAATAAAGTTGGAGAGAGAGTACTGCGTAGTATTTTGCAGACGGACGGTTTAAAAACCCATAACTCTATAGATGGGATATGTATTATGAGTTAAATGGCTAAGATTTAAAATAAAAAAATAAAAATTTAATCAAATAATAAAAATAAAATAATATTACAAAACACGTTAGAACCTATAATGAAACGTTACACCAATAAAACCATAATTAACTCCAGTTTTTTAGTTTTTAATTAAAAAAAAAACTAAAAACCATCTTTTAAATTAAAAATATAAAAATTGTTTTTAGTTGAAAAATATAAAATAAAATATTAAATCATGAATTAAAATTTTAATTAAAAAATTAGGTTAATCATGTTCTAAAATTGCTCTTAGAGGTCGAGCGTAAGTCACTTGACTGTTGATTACTAGCACGCGTATATTTTGCAAAGTTCGAAATCACTTTAAACTGATTTTGATCAAATATGTGAATTAAAAATCAATCGTTTTACCCACTTTTAGATTGGCCAATAGATAGAGCTGATGTAACTAAACCATTTTTAAGATCGATGTAAACGGATCTTTGTTAGAGCACCCTTAACGCGAGGGCTTAAGCAGTTGCTTAATGACTTTTAGGATTAAAAAAAAAAGAAAATGAAATAATTAGAGAGGAAGCGACGCTTAATTAGGTGGTTGAAGTGTCGGGTCTTATGGGACACGCGTCAAATGGTGTGTCTCTTTCGTGAGAAAGAGAAGGCTTCTCTCTCGACGACTCCGCTTGTTTCCCCTTCTCTCTCGACGAAACCGATGTCTCCTCGACTCCACCTCGACGCCGGCTTGAGCAATCGACGATGATCTATCATCGTTTCTCTCCCTCTCCTCGACGGCTCCGTGATCAACCGACGGTGTAATCGTCTTCGTCTCTCGCGCTGTCCTCGAAGCCTCCTCGTCTCCCCGTCTATCCTCCATCTCTGTCGACGGCTCACCGCGAGGGCTCACAGTTCATACCGCGATGAAAATCCACCTTCTCTCTGTACAAAATCAACATGCAGGTAAATGATTTGGTTATATTTGTATGTTTTTTTAATTTTGTTGAGATTGTATTAAATTGAATCAAGATGTTAAGAACTGAATCGAGTGTCATGAATGGTTATTGTCTTAATTGTTTAAGAGTTCTATTATATGATTTAGCTTCTGCTATGATTTGAATCGAGTCTCCTTAAGCTCTGTCATGTTTTCTCATTGTTGTTTTGTTTCTGTTTGTATGTGTCCTGAGCTATGTTTCTCCGTGGGGTGCATTTGCTGGAGCAATACAGGAATGGTCGTTTGGAAGCAGAAGAGTGCATTAGCTGGAGCAATACAGGTAAACGTCTTCATCTTTTTAATTCTTTGGAAGCTTTATTGTTGAGTTAGATTGTTAGATAGTTAATAGTTAATAGATGTTGACATTGATGTTGGTAATAAATTGAAGTGATAGTCTCTTTGCTCTGTTGTGTTTGTTAAAGTGTTTATGTGTGGTTGGTTGATGTGTTGTGTTTGTTAAAGTGTTTATGTGTGGTTGGTTTCTGATTGTGTTTGTGGGTAATTAAGATAAGTTAGCTATATGTCAACTCCAATTAGTTTGTAGTTAAATTTGAAATCGTTTAGAGTGTTCAATGTGAGCCTTTATTTTGTCTTTATAAATCCATCTTTCTCTTCCATCTGTAACAGATTCATATCTGTTATTTCTCTCCTTTTTACTTCTCTGAAATGGAATTTAGCTCTTGTCCAAACTTTGTTGATATGCTTAACAGTCAACAAAATGTGTTTGGTAACGTCTCGGATAGTGTTTCACTATCTTCATCTCAACTTTCCTACGAAGAAGACACTCAATCCAGTCGTACAGAAAGAAGAACTTGGACGTCAACAGACGACGTAGTGCTTATAAGCTCGTGGCTAAACACGAGTAAAGATCCCTTAGTAGGAAATGAGCAGAAGTCGTTTGCTTTCTGGAAAAGAATAACTGCGTACTTCTCGGCTAGTCCAAAACTTGTTGGATGTGAGAAGAGGGAGGCAACTCATTGCAAGAATCGGTGGCAGAAGATTAATGACTTAGTGTGCAAGTTTTGTGGAGCATATGAAGCTGCACAAAGAGAGAAAACAAGTGGCCAGAATGAAAATGATGTGATCAAACAAGCACATGAAATCTTCTTCGCCAATCATAAAATTTTTTTTTACACTTGAGCATTGTTGGAAAGAGTTGTGTACTGACCAAAAGTGGTGTGAGCTGTCTACGGCTAAAAAAGAAGCAAGCTCCAAAAAGAGAAAGTGTGGGGATGGTTCACAGTCAGCAAGCTCCCAGGTTAATCAAAACGAAGCGGCTGTAGATGATGATGGAACCAACCGTCCCCCTGTTGTTAAGGCAGCTAAAGCCCGTCTCAAGAAGCCGCTGGATGAGGGCAAGGATCTCTCAGATTTTCAGTCAATGTGGAGCATCAAGAAGGCGGATTTGGCTATCAAGGAAAGGCTCTCCAAGATGAAGATACTTGAGAGTCTAGTTGCTAAAGAAGTCCCGCTAGCTGATTATGAAGAAGATTTGAAAAAGAAACTCATAAATGAGTTGATGTGTACTTAGTTTACGTGCTTAATCTCTTGTTCATGTGCAAGTCTCAGTTAGTTTTAGTGTTGTACTTAATCTCTTGTTCATGTGTTTGTTCCCTTCTTGATGTGTACTTTGTTGTCGTTTTTAAAAATATGTTTGTTCTCGTGTTAATAATGTGATTGTTCTCATGTTTTGCAGGTTAAAAATGGTATGTGCATGGCAAGAAGAATGGTACGTGAAGGTCACTGTCTTTTGTAGTGGGAGCATTCGTTGGAGTCACATGTTTTTGTATTATGTACTAGAATAAACCCGCCCTACGGGCGGGCGAATGAATAAATTAATAATATAATTTTAAAAAAATATTAAATTTATTTTAATTAAAGTAGCGATAACTTAGTTAAGCACATTGAAACCCAAGGATAATGGAAAGCAAGTTTTATGTTTTAGTTACAAAACATAGTTTAGAATTTGTATTTGTTTTTGTTTTTCTTGTGTTGCTGTAAGCATTTTTAGTTGTATAGTTGATGTAATTAGTGATTTGTATTTCTTCTTTCAATTATTAATTATTGGCATTTATTTTAATGTTTCAATATGTTTATATTAATTTTGTGGTATAGGTGATGTTATGTGTGCTTAGGATGTTAACTTGTATTTTTTATTTTTAAATGTGATCAGAAGTTTATTGGCATTTACTTTGGTCATGATTCTTGTTTGGGTTTCATCAGAATTTTAGTTATTCATATGGTTATAACTGCCATTTTATTGCAATAATGTTTCACTACGTTTACCACGTTAATTTTATACGTAATTCCATGTTCACTTACTTTTAAATAAAGTTTTAATATATAATGGTGGTCATATAATTATATGATAGTTTAAGTTACGACAGTCTCTTTATTCACAGATTAGTTTTATAATTTTATTATTTAAATGTAATCATTGTTGAATCTGCATTATGTTCTTTAGTGTGTTTGTGTAGATGTTTCTTTAGTTTCCATCTCAGCTTATATGTTTTTTTCATTGGTGTTGCATGAATTGTGTACCCCGTGTGATTGACGATTCTCATCTTTCATCTCCCCTTATCAACACGCATTGTGGACACTTTTTAATTCAAAGTTCTTCATGGTCTGTGTATAAATATTTTATGTTTAGTTGATATGTGTATGTTATATGTGTACGTGTCCGTAGTTGTACGTTTCTAGATGTGAAGAAATTTGACATATTTCTTTGCCATGTTTGTGTAAGGCATATTGTAGAACACTTTCTACTTACTCCCGTTTTGATTCCAAGCTTCTCCTTACGGAAGTCTTGAAGATTCAAGGTCTCTACCTTTGTTATTTCTTGAGGTCATAATTTATGAATATTAAATAGATATGTGAAGAATATAAGGAAACATCCAAACATGTTAGTATTTTTTTTAGAGGATCATGAGATTGATAGGATTGATTCCTTGAAATATGTTTGGGTGGAAAATACGTTCAATTAAATGAATGTGATAGAAATCTAAAATATAAATAGTTATGTTTGTTTCCAAACATTTATAGTCGGTTTGTAACTGTTTTTTTTATATACGCAAGTTCAATAATATCTACAACATAAAGAGATTTGATATATGGGATTAAAAAAACGTATGCAGGATTCATTTTGATTCAAATCATCTCCTTTCTTAATATCATTATTAGTTTATTACTAAAACCATTTGATTACAAAGCCTTGGTTCATCTCTCTGGTTTTCACAACACATTTCCACAGGTTCAAGCCGTTTGGATGTTTAAGTTCCTTTTAAAGTTTTTGCACCTTAGCCACTTCAGCCTACAAATGTGAAGCATGAGAAGTCATTATTACAGATCAAACACAACAAAAACTCCTTTAGAATCAAAAAACTTTGGATGCATTAGCACCATTTCTTGTGTGTATATCGTCCAACTCTTTTCTCATTTATTTTCATCTTAGCCCTATACTCTTGAAATATGAGAAGACATTACAGGTCAACCATGATAACTATATGTTTTAAGCTCAAACAAACTCAGATGCATAACACCATTTTTTACTTACCTTTCTGAAAGACTTGACTTTAGCCAACGATTATAACATGAAAAGGAATAATCAGATGGAGAGACAGACAAAAGAAACAAACTATAACTATATTCTTTAAAAGGAAAACCAATTCTTGATAACTGGTTGGGCTGCTTTACTTAACTCATTTGGATAAATGATCAAAGCATTAACTGAAGGAAAGACAATACACACACATATCAATCATAAAACAGCTGAAAAACAACTGATCCAATCATAAAACAAACCAAATTATCCAAAGATTTTATACAACCACATAGGCGAGCAGAATCTACGACCAATTTTTTGCTGATCCCTTAATCTATCCACAATACCCCTTTCTAAGAGAAGCCTGTTAATTTCTAAGTTCACGGTACCAAGCAAAAAAAAAAAAGATGAATACAGGAACAAAAGAAGCATGATTATTATTCAAAAAAAAAAAGCTAATCAAACGTAAAGTTTATACCTTGTATGAGAACCTCCTCCCATCATACGTTGTTCCTCAAACCCTCAAAAATAACATAACAACTTCCGTTATTTTCTCTGGTGTAAAGGCTTGCCTTGCCTGCAAGAACCAAATCAAATTCAACTTCACATATATGAATGATATAACACTATTGCAGACAAATGGTGAAATAAGGAAGCCAAAACATCAAATAAGAGTTCCATGACACCTTTGATATGAGCACCAAGAGGACCTTTTCTTATGCTGTTGATATACTGAAGCCGCTCGGTGTCATGGAGAGGTTTACAGGAGGTTCTGCCGCCTGTTAGATAAACCAACTCCGACCACCACCACCGGAAAGTAATGTCCTCCCTCCTCTGGTTCCAAGTGATCTCCTTCGGCCACCATTAATGGCTGAAGCTCCGGCTATGGATATTTTTTTCAGATCTTCAACGGCGGCATAACTCTTATGCGTATTACCCATCATCCCTCTGTTTTTCTTCTCTCCCCCTCTTGCTGATAAGCTTCCTCTTAAATAAGAAGCCGACCTGGTAAAAACAGAGGAGGTTTTGCTCTTATACGGTGGAGGAAATACAATAAACTTAAGTGTGAGGATGATGTTCATGGCCTCCCAGACCTAGAGCAACCACAATTAAACAGGGGCGGAGGAGCGTTCGGTCAGCAAATCGGAGAGGAAGATTGAGAAGATGGTTTTTCATAATAACAAAGTTGACTAAACAGCATGGGCTCGACGAAGAAACAAACGGCCCAACAAAACAAAAGCCCGTATGAAGTACAATTTAAATGATACAGTACGTTTTAAATGGAGGACACGTGTCATCGTTTCCTTACACTAATTTCTTACGTGGCAAGAGGAGGAGAGTGTTAAGTTCTTTTTTATAGTAATAGATGTTACGGACTTGTTTATGTATGTGACCTGTTTTGTCAATCTTGATTATGTATGTCACATGTTTTTGTATTATGTATGTCACGGACTTGTAAGAACAAGAAACATGTTTTGGTATTATGTCACAAGTTTTGTATCGACTTGTAAGAACAAGAAACAAAAGACATCTTCTCCTTTTTATAAATTGTAACAACAACGACATTTTCTCTTCAATTGCAACAACAAGAGACATCTTCTCTTCTACTCTCTTTAATCATCTTCTCTCTTTCACTCTCTTTAATCATCTTTTCTCATCTACTCTCTTAAATTAACAACTATCTATATGGCTTCTTCTTCTCAAGTTCCTCTAGATGATATATTTGATGAGATCTTTGATCAACATTTTGATAAAACCTTTGATAAATTTATCATCCTTGGTGATCAAGAAGAACAAAGAAAAAAAAAAGCTTACATCGAAAAAAATTGTGAAGAAGGCAATGTACGTTTGTGGAATGATTATTTTAGTGAAACTCCAACATATCCTGCAAATTATTTTCGATTACGTTTTAGAATGAACAAGACATTGTTCATGCATATTGTGGATCGACTTTCCAACGAGATTGACTTCTTTAGAGAAAAGAGAGATGCTCTTGGAAGGCTAAGTCTCTCCCCACTTCAAAAATGTACAGCAACAATTCATCTATTGGCATATGGTAGTACCGCTGATACGGTCGACGAATACATCCGGCTCGGTGAAACTACAAGTCGGTCATGTTTGAAGCATTTTGTGGAAGGGATAATTATTTTGTTCGGCGATGAGTACTTACGAAGACCGACACCGGCTGATCTTCAACGTTTACTTGATATTGGAGAGCATCTTGGATTTCCCGGGATGATAGGAAGCATCGATTGTATGCATTGGGAGTGGAAGAATTGTTCCACCGCTTGGAAAGAGCAATATTCTCGTGGATGACATCATAAACGGTCAAGCTCCGCAAGTTACTTACTCCGTCAATGGAAAGGAGTATCATTTGGCTTACTATCTAACTGATGGTATTTATCTGAAATGGGCAACTTTATCCAATCTATTCCAATACCACAAAGCCTCCAAGCAGTCTTATTTGCTCAACGTCAAGAAGCTGTCCGGAAAGATGTCTGAAAAGATGTCGAACGTGCTTTCGGAGTCTTGCAAACTCGCTTTCCTATTGTTAAAAATCCAGCACTTTTTGGGATAAAATCAAAATTGATAAGATTATGAGAGCATATATCATACTCCATAATATGATAATAGAAGACAAACGAGATGGATACACTTAATTTGATGTTTCAGAGTTCCAACATGGAGAAGACACCAAAAGTTCATATGTCGATCTCACGTATTCTACAGATATCCCTTCAAATCTCACTAACATGGTGGATGTTCGAACAAGAATTCGTGATCGACAAATGCATCAACAATTAAAAACTGATTTGGTTGACCATATATGGCGTAAATTTAGACGTGGTCAAAACGACAACTGAGCGCGGATGTTTCTTTCTAATTATTCTCAATAATATAATATGCGTTGTTTTTATGTTTTTTTTTTAAAATCTATGTTTTAAAAGTTATCTTTTTATAT
The DNA here is from genome assembly GCA_012274485.2 of Sinapis alba. NCBI lineage: Eukaryota > Viridiplantae > Streptophyta > Magnoliopsida > Brassicales > Brassicaceae > Sinapis > Sinapis alba. The sequence goes on along the minus strand of MU106391.1, from coordinate 68,038 downwards.
GTTTTATATAATAAATAAAATTTATCTAATATAATATAATGTTAAGTTTAAAAAAAAAAAAAACAAAATAAGCAATTTGCATTGGAAGACCACAATTGATAGATTTCTAAAATTAAGTGCTTAACTACATTTATTATTTAAAAAATGATTAAGCATCCCATTAGGGAGGCTTGGGTTAAAGGTGCTCTTAGAGCATGTCCATTGAGGGGTTCTTAGGGAGGGGTTCTTAACGGGATTTAAGAACCCCTCCCTAAGAACCACTGATGGAGATGGTCTTATCTACTTAATATGTGGACTATTTAAAGGGATCCGTTCGTGGATGATGGATGGTACTAAACATACTCGAATAAAACCTTCTGTCCTAAAAAGATAAAAAAGTCGCTGGCATACGACCAACCGGAATGAATCTTAAGAACTAGGCAGGCCTATTGGGCCAACTGACCGACGCAGGCCCATAGAAATCCATGACAATCACTACGCGCTTTAGATAGATACGAGGTTATTGCCGAAGACACAAAAAGGGCAAAGATGGCCACGTCTCTACTGCAAATTAGGCAGTAGGCTTCTTGAGTCTTCACCATGAAGCAAACACAAAGTCTTAACAGAGGAGACAGAACACACATACAAACAAACACAAGTTTTGACAGAAGAGACAGAACACACACAACTCGCTACAATTCACTTTCGAAGAAGGTACAAAGATCCATAATTAGTATGTCTTACATATATATAAATCTAACCGTAGTTTTTACACACGAATTCCCTCAGCCAAAGAGAGTATGAACATATACAACGTTCACCCTTATCAGGGGGGAATAATTAGGTAACTTATTTTTGTTTTCATTCATAAGTCGTCTTAGATATCGATAAAAATGGTCGATTGAAGGTGGCTAATTAAGCAGCGGGAGAGTTACCGGAAGGTTGATGTCGGAGATCTGTCTAGGTGATGTCTCCATATTATCAGCTTCCGCTCCCGTGAGATACTTCTTCTCAATCTGTAAGATAGTTAAAGGTCATGCCATGTTTCAAAAAAAAAAAAAAAAAAATAGTTATAGGTCAAAACCATTATTCACTTATATTTCTCACTTTGTTCTCTATATATAGTTCATTCAATTGCACAAAAAAAATCTTTTCCTACCAACCATTAAAAATATATAGCAATTTGGTTTTCATAATTTGTCGAGCTTTTAGGGTCTTTGAAGCTTAAAACGAATCTCAAATCACTTATATATATACATATAGCTTTTTCCTGATTAATAAAACTGGTACTAGATACTTGAACCTAATCAATCGGATCTCAACCTAAACCGTAACAGTAAATAGTCAATCAGCAGGACCGGTGGGCAAAGCCTATTAAAACATTCGCCCAAGCCTCCAAAATCTCATGAAAATCGGTTCCATAAAATCTCAAACCAAATTAACAAAACAGAATGATGTCCAACAACCAGAAATGGGGTAATTTTAACTTTGTCAAAATGACATCTCAGATTATTTAGTTTTTTTTTCTTTCTTTTGCGTACGAATTGTTTAGGTAGTCATGTATTTTAAAATGTTCACAAACTTCAGTTTTTTTCTTCCAAATCCAGGCTTCCTGATTAACTTCTAAGAACTATACTTTTAGGGTTAAAGACGTTTGTTTAAGTATTAAGGTTTAGACACAGTTTAGGGATTACTTTTAGGGTTAGGTTTAAACAATTTTAGTAATTTATAATAATCCAACTTAGAACTGAACAAAAAAATTCCCCAACCAGATCCAGACCAATCAAATTTTGGTTTGAATAGAATAATCCTCTCAAAAGGTGATTTGGCTTTCTCCATAATTTTAGGTGAAGTGATTTGGTTTACCTAGAATATTTTCCATAATTTATTTTACTTATTTGTCATGTTTTTATTAATTTTTAAAAATTTATTTATCATAGTTTTAAGTTTAATCATTAGTTTTAGTAAATAATTTTCGAATTGTTAATTTTAAACAATTTTAGTAATTATTTAATAAATATTTTCACAATATTCAATATTTTAGTAAAACAATTTTAGTAATTATTTATCTTTTATGTTATGGAAAAGTTGTAGTGTTAATAGCACTGTGTTATAGTTTCATTAACATCAGCTTACCAACCAAAAGCTATGAGTCCAAAGAATTGATGTTATAATTAAAACTCTAGCTTTATTAGACATATGTAATTTACTACTTTTAGTTTATAAGGTTCTAGTTTAGTTATTATAGATTTTGTTAACATTATAGATTTTGTTAACTTGTATCACTAAACTCCAATGAAAGAAGAAATTTATATAAAATGAAATTATGTTAGTATAAATCATCAAAAAATGTTCAGTTATCTATACTATTATTTGATGAAGAGAAGCTTGTTTTCATATACTTCACCGATAATTGGTAATTATGGTTTTATTTTGTAGATTTATCTTTTACTTTATTTTAAAGTACTAATACAATTTTATTCAGTTATTATAATAATATTTTAAACATGTGTGGTTTAGTGATATAATAAATATTTTTTTTATAAATATCAAACCATTATCTAAGTCAAATTATGTCTTCTAATTAGTTTAATATTTGAAATTAATTAAATAGTTTAGATTGAAATATTAAAAATGATATAAAAATTAGAATTGATTAGATACATATTAATACGGCCGTCAAGTCAAAATTAAGATTAACCAAATTTAATCAAAATAGCCTATAATCTCGACATTCTTTTTCCTATAATACCTAACGTGCAATATCTATTGTATATGTATATCTGCAAGTATTCGTACGCATACGTGCAAAAAAGGGCTTGTTAACTTTTAGCATATATAAAGAATGTGGCTTTGTTACCTGGCTAGCCAAACCCCGGTTTTCTTCTTTCAGCAATTTCTCCTGTTTTAGAAGGTCAACATTATCATCACTTACCAGTTTCTAAACCTAATTTCAGATTCTTGAATCCAAAACATTTTCATCACCCCCAAAAAGACTAGACGTGAAGAAGTTTGATGTAGACTTGCGATCTCATAAAGCACACTTAGGGAAACTAATAAAAAAGACGCAAATGTATTGAGGCTCTCAACACAAAAGAAGATATATAAAGTGCTATAAAATCAGATATCTAACCTTTTCTTTGAGGCTATCAACAAGCTTCAGCATTAGTTCGGTCTGCAACAAATTAAATATAAGCGTATTGAGAGTTAGCTATATACATTAACAATATCCTGTAGATATGTAGTATAGCCGAAATAGCAGTGTGCATATATGTATATATATTGTAAGACTATGATTAACCGGGAGTTCTTAGGGTGAAGTTCTCAGCGTAACTTAAGAACCGGTTCTTAATTTTTTCTTTGTTAAAGTTAAGAATCAGTTCTTAAATTACGCTAAGAACCTCACCCTAAGAACTTCTGGTTAATCATGCTCTAACATCCTTTATCAGAACTCAAGGAAATATACGAGATTAAAGCGCACAGACGTTCTCGACAGACAAAGTGAGAGAAAAGAGACTACATTATGTAGTCAACGTACCTTCCTAGCTCTAGTTACGGAGAGGGCAATCTCAAGGTGGTCCTCCAGCTGAACGAGGGAATCGATGCTTACATCTGAATTTGATTCCACAAGCTTACTGCGTATATATTCATAGATTGACAAGAAACGCTAATTCCTTTGCTATCAAAGGAGGAGAGAAAAATAGTTCTAGTTAGTACTAACCTTTCCACAAGTTCTAGTAGCTCATGGTGTGAACCATACTTCAGATCTTTTGACTGACAATCCTGTCCACAAAGAAAGGATTAGAAGAGGTGACAAAAGACAATGGATTTGAGAAATTGGATATGCACTCTACAGCCTCACATAGGATCATTCTCGACGAACTAAAGGGTCATGGGTGGACCACTAATGCAATGACACTATCTAGATCTCTACTGTTTTAAAGTGCTCAACATGTCTTCGCTTATGTTTATCAAATAATTATTGCCAAGGGAGCATCAATCTCCCAATAACGTCTTCGATATGTAGAGAACAGAATTTGATAACTAAATGACCTCCAAAATATAAATGCACGTGAGCCAATGCCCACATAACGCAAGCTAAAACTTGAGGCTATGAGTTGGCTCCGAACAGTATATATGAATCGATCTAGGCTTTAATTACTCATTGGAAACTGCATCAGGACATATTCAAAATGTTTGTATTACCAGAGCTTTAAGATCTTTAGCATGTTGTTTTCCATATTGATCAAGAATCTTGAGCAGGCTGAAGAGGGGACAAAAACAGAAGAAGTTAAGATCAAAACTACTAGCTAATCCCTCATCAACCCGATACTAATCGCAATCGTGGATAACATAAGTAGTGTAGCAATATGTGCGGTGATAAAGTACTAATTGTGAGGCTAAATTTTCTTAAATCTATCAAAATTCAAAATTAGTATACATATATATGTGAAATTTAAGAACCAATTAGTAACCTTATAATTTGGATAATCTTCAAGCAATAAATCCATTGTAAAGACCATTGTAAAGAGAGAAATATTTTGAAGATCTACAATGATCTTTAGGTTAATAGCTGCACAATGTGGCATACATTCAAATTAAAACTCTTAATCTATTATTGAGAATTAATCCCACATCAATCTTATAGATCTCCCGGAAGTACATTGCATTGCATACAAATCCAAGAGATCCATCGACTTTAATTACTCTAAAAATAGAAACATTAATCATTAGTTATTCTGATAGACAGCTTTTCAGATACATAAGGAATCTCTAAAGCCAATTAACAACTGATGAAACTAACAATCAAAGATGGATTGAAACTTCAGTAAACAACATCAAGTAGGCATCACAGCTTATCAAAAAGATCTTAAACGACATGCAATTTTTTACAAATAGAAAAAAAATCCATGCAGAAAAATGGAGAGAGTGAAAGAGAGAGAAACAAAGAAAAAAAAGAAGCTTTAGCTTAGCAAGACATTGTTCTTCCTCAAATCTGGTTACCTCATGTATCTCTCATGTTCATAGAAGAAACAATAACAAACACAAAACCAAGAAATCCACAAGAGATCTGCCGGAAAAATCAAAGTGTCTTTTAATTGTTTTATTTTATTTTATTTTGTACTTTTATTTTATTTTCCTATAAATAGTAAAGAGAAGAGGAATGGGTAAAATAAAGCAAAACCCAGAAGAGGAGAAGTCATACTTATTGCCGGAGGAGAAGTTGTAAAGCTTGCCGGAGGCTGAGGCAACGAGAAGAGCAACGGATGCATCGCAGAGAACAGAAAGCTGACGAGATTTCTCGATGAGACCGTTGCGTCGTTTGGAGAAGGTCACTTGTCGGCTACTTTTTTTCTCAATTCGCTTGATTTCTAGTTTTTTTCTTCCCATGACTTCTGTCTTCGAGAAGCCTCTTCGTGCCCTAATTTTGATCCTGAGGTTCGGTTCGGTTCCAACTCGCCGGAGATACTGAGCGTTTTTTTTTGTTATTTCTTTCTTTCTTATTTTTATTGCTTTTGTTTCTTTCTTTTTTGCTTTTATTTCTTTCTTTTTGTGTCTCTCCTTTTTCTCTCTCGGGCAACTTTTTATTAGGGTAAACGAGAGAGATGAAAATAAAATTTTTGTTAGAAGAAACCAATGTGGTGCAGGCTGTACCGTTCAGCGACAAGACAGCCACGTGTACCGCATGACGAGTTCCCTATGGGCGCGTTGCTTTTGGCTCTTGCCTCTTGCCTTTTTTTGAGAAATCAACATAATTAAATTAAGGGTGAATTTGGTGAGAAATATATTTTTGGACTTTTGGCGAAAAATGTATTTTTGTGATTTTGACGGAAAAATATATTTTTATGATTTTGGCAAAAACATGTATTTTATGGTTTTGAAAGAAAAGAGCATTTTATAGTTTGGCTAAAAATATGTTTTTATGGTTTTGGTGGAAAATATGTATTTTTGGAGTTTTGATAACAAAATATGATTCAGAATTTTAACTAAAAAAAATTATGATTTTAGAAGAAAAATATTATTTCAAAAAAAAAATTAAGATTTTTATAAAAGTATGATTTCATAGTTTTGGTCGAAAATACTTTTGACAGAAAATATATAATTTTCGTAAAAATATGATTTGATTTGAAAAAATATGTAATTTTAAAATATTAAATATAAAAAGATTATTTAAAAATTTTAAAAAATAATTTTGTAATTCATCATCTTAAACTAAACTAGATGCATCCAAATGTTTTATGAAAACTCATTTCATTTAAGTGAACATTTGAGATGAATTTTCACGTAATAGGTGATTCATCTAGATGTTACATTTTAGTACACAAAACAAACATTAATTTGCATCTGAATGAGCACAAGAACATCACCTAATTGTAACTTATACATAAAAGACACACACATAAACTTTGTTATGAAATCTGATAATTTATTTTCCTATCGGCTGTCCAAACTGAAACTCTTAACTACTCCCTCCGTTTCAAATTACTTGTCGTTTTGGAGTAAAATTTTTGTTTCAAAATAAGTATCGTTTTCGGTTTTCAATGCAAAATTTATTGATAATATTATTTATTCTATTTTTTTATTGGTTGATATACAGTTAGGTGTATTGGTAATAGTGTTTTTGTTTTGGAAATATGTAATATTAAATGTTTTATTAATCTATGTGCATAAACCTAGAACGACAACTAATATAAAACGGAAGAAGTAATAACTGAATTTAGACTACTTAATTAACCTAACTTACCTATCTAATATAATAATTTGACCTAAAGCAAACCTACAAACCTTTCAATTTGCTATTCCCTCCGTTCCACTAAGATAAATGTTTTACAAAAATAAATTATTTCACAAAGATATATTTTTATGTTTTCTATACAAAAATTGCAAATTTCAATAAAATTAATTAAATTTATTGAAAGACTATTGGTTAAAATGTCTTGGAATTTGATAATTTCTAAAAATGATGTATGATTAGTGTATTTTCTTAATATGTGTGAAAACATCAAAACATCTTTCTTAATAGAACGGAGGGAGTATTTCATAAGTAAACTTCGTCATTTTTTGTCTTCAAGGCGTTAGTTCTTTTCTCTTTAGATATTATGTGAGACTTTATTTACCATCACCCGCATTTTCGATAGCACATATTTTGTATTCTTTATGTTCGTTTCTTACATATTCAATATTGATTTCTCCAAGTTAATAAACATAAACCAAATTCTTATAGTTGATATAAACTAAACATAAACCATTGGGCGTACTATTATTCAAAGTGACTGTTAATTTTTGGATAAGAGAGTATTTGCGTGGCTAACCACACTATTTATTTACTTTTTTGGTACGTACAGCCTAATATTGTATTTTATTGATGGTTTAGTAATTACGATGATGAAAATTGTAATGTATAAAATTAACCACCCTTATAAACATACTTTTATTTGATTTGGATTAGTTTAGTCAAATACCATTGTAATATTGGTTCGATCAATACGGTAAATTTAAGTGTTGATGAAAGAAGCCAAATGTGATTTAACTTAACCCTATATAATGTCGCAGAGAAAATACTAGATTTATTATAATAAACTTAATGCGAAAGGTACTTATACGAATCGATGGGTGAATGTACGGCATAGTTTACATCCAATCATCTCACCCGCTTTCCATATTTTGGATATTTTCAATTATCCTTTTCTTGGATTCTTTGGATATTATCAATATCACTCTAGTAGATTACTATAATAAGATTTTTAAAACAGCAACAGCTACTTCATTACTCATACCACATGTAGCATTAAATACTATTATGCTAATTCGTCACTTTATGCTAAAATAATTTTCAGTTCTTGGTTTGCTTCGATGATGACATTAAACACGATGAGCTCTTCCTTCTCGGTATACATCTCACCTTCACCTTCGATCTTTCTTCTTGTTCCTCTTTCTCCTTCACATCCATAGCCATATCGACAATCTTTGATCTGTTCAAATATTTAAAAGTTTTTGTCACACTTTAATTTGTTCACTCACAATTGTTATAACTATACAGATAGAGTACCACCACACCACTAAAGCCATGATTATTGTAGGGTTTTTATGACGGAGTTTTTAGCGTAATATAAAAATTATTTCTTAACTTTAACAGTTCTTATATTATGTTAAAAACTTCACCCTAAGAACCTCATAATAATCATGTCTTAAAAGCATTATTATCAGATCTCTTAACCAAGATTTTAACTCATAATTTAATATTTTTTTGTATTTTTATTTTTTACACTTTTCGATTAAAAACAATTTTTATATTTTTTATTTAAGAAACAATTCTTAGTTTTTCTTAATTAAAACTCAAGAAAAACTAAAAATCGTCTCTTATCCGAAGCTAAGAATCCCGGTTAAAAGACATGGGATAATGATGTTCTAACCTTTCCTCGTTGAACGAGTTGGATCGCCTTAACGTGGGTTCGGCCTTGACTCGTTCATGACTCACTGACTCAACGATGCTGCCGCTGAAATACTCTTTCTCCTCCGCCTGAGGATTCCCAAACCTTGGATTCTCCGACATGAACCTTATCATCTCACGTTCGTCTTCCACGACAGCTTTCTTCACAACGTTCTTGCACATAACCCCTTTTCGAAGACTCTCTTCCTTTGGTCTCGAGTTTATCAGACTCGGAGCATAGTGCTTGGCTATGTGCCCGCACGAGATCATCTGGAGCCAAATCGACCCGCGAACCGATCCGGTATCCACCGGATCCCCGTCCTCAACCCGCTCGGAAACGACGAGTCGACGTGGCTCCGTTGGATAGGAACGATTCAACTCGGACGAGTCAGAACGGACAGGCAAGTTCTGTTCCGTCTTGACCAAGTTAGGTTTTTTCTCGGTGAATTCGATTGTCTCCCTGGAGATTCCACGAGAGAAGCGAGATTGCGGCGTTGTGGAGGATGTGTAACTGGTTTTCTCTTCGGAAAGTTCGTACTCTCCGTCTTCTTCTTCCTCTACTCCGATGTAAAGCTCTGAGTCGTCAAACGACGTCGTTCTGTTTTGAAGTTTTGGTTTTAACCTGAGAAGTCGACTTTTTGGAGCTTCTTGATTTGGACCAGACAACAATGGTCTCTTCACATGTGTCTCTTCAACTTTCTCTACAAAAAATAATAAAAATTTACAAATTTATAAAAAAAAAAAACTCAATTTTGCAAAAAGACTATATAAGATGAACTTACCGGCGATTTCAGAGCCTTTCAACACATACTCACCACAGTTCGACGGGTAAATCACATCGTTTTCAGCTAAGTCGTTCCACACGAATCCGTTTCTATAGCTCCTGTGATGAACATATCGAAATAAAAATATGCATAAAATCTTTAAACTTTATTTATTGATTCGACCTTAGTTTAAAGCAAAGCGTTACCTTTTGCATGACCAAGCGTATAGTGATGGCATGTTCTTCCCTCTCAAAACCGTTAGCCTGTTCATCACATCTTCAATGAAACACACACACAAAAAGATCATTAGTTATGATCACATAACTAATGATGAACACTAACAAAAATATTGAAGCATAAAGAGAGTAAAGTGATGATATCTCTGTATTGTTTTGGGTATACCTCTTAACCGGAGAGGCTGGTTAACCGGAACAATGACTTCAATGAAGTGAGGGTGTTCGAGGTGGCCATTTCTAGTTAGATAATAAACGACTTGGACTCTTCTGAAGATTGGTCTCTTTGTCTTGTCCTCTTCGACTTCTTCATCATCTTGATGAAGATTTAAAGACCTTATTAGCCTCTCTGGACTTTTTTGGTTCTCTCTGCCTCTTATTCTTCTTACTGCTTCCATCTTTTGTGTCTATGTCTGGACAGGAGATGAGAATTATTAACACACAGACTGTTCTTTATAAAGAAAGTGTATGTGTGAATTTGCTTCTCTCTCTCTCTGATAAAACAGAATTGGCATTGGAGATGAGTCCAACCAGACCTGACAATGACTTGGCTTTACTACCTGATGGTACATCGGTATAACCCGGTCCAGTCCAAATTTATCCACCTGTGTTTTTATCTGAAACAAAACCAAAACAGAATTACTCAACCCAAACTTTATAGGGACCATTATTAATTTATCCACGAAAACTATTATATATCATCAAATGTCTTCCAAACTATGACATGATTTTATATATCTCTGAATTGAAAGTTAGATACAAACCTTAATGATATTGGTTTATAGATAGTTTAATGTTTGTAATCAAATCATAAACCTTATAAATCAGATCTAAAATCATATTTATATCGGTTAAAAATAGCTCACCAACCTTCCAAAGGATATTAATTTGGTTTTAAAACTGATTTATAAGGTTTATAGTTTAATTACAAAACATTAAACAATTTTTAAACTAAGAAAATTAAGGATTATGAGTTATGGAGTTTCAAAGTTAAATTTTAAGGGGTTTGGAGTTTTGAACTTTTAGATTGGGGTACATAATTCGAATTTTAAATTCGGGAATATATAGGATGCAGTTACACTTTGGGAGATATCTGATATGATACATGATAGTTCTTTACTCACTTGGCTCAAATTTCATATAAACCAAACAATAACAAAAATATTTATCTGTATAAACCAAATCAATATGGGTTGGCCTTACATGGGCTAAAACCGTTCCAAGTTCTAATCTTAAAAGGTTAAAACCGGGTTTGGTCTTAATAAATTTAGACAAGTCTGGTCCCCATGTTTTGGACTCACCGTTACATATAAATTACACTTTTACGCATTATAAGATTTGGTTGAGTAATGTGTCTTTAATGATATTCTTACATTGTCGAATGTTTAGTCTCATTAAATTTGTTTCATAGCCTAAATTTGGATAAAAAGATGCATGCTAAAAGTTGTTTCAGAGATGACGATGAGTCAAGATCAGTGTGCTTCAAATGGAAATTTGACTTTTAATGACTCCATATAAATTATAAATAACTAAAATCTGGTAATTCTCTTTGTTTTTATTTAACCACACCTCAAGTCTTTAAGATAAGAGAGTTCGAGAATCTAGGTAACTAAAGAGGACATGTGAGGTTCTTACTGCTTTTGTGAACTGTACTTCTCATTACATCCGTTAAAATCAGACCAGTATGACAGGTCAATACAAGGGTAAAATAATTTATGATGGATCTTGTAATCTTTTTTTTAATTCAAATCATTCTATTTTATTTTTATTTTCAATTCAACTGTCTTCTATATTATGTTGATGACAGTAATATAAGCACCTAAAATGAAATGCTTTTGTTAAAAAGACTAGTGAAATTGATGAATTTGGGTGGTAAATGAAAATAGAGAACGTGGATGTGTGTTTTTTTCTCTAACCCTTTTAGTTTTATGAATATTTTCTCTAACCATTTTGGATGGACATAACAAAGCTCTCTGGGCGTGGAGTGGCCCATCTACTTAACTTCTTCATCAGCTACCAAACAAAAAATGTAATTTTCTATTACCTCTGAATAATCTCATAGTAATACATGTTGTGTTTATAGAGGAAACCATATAAAATAAACATTTTTAAAAATCACTTGAATTACATTATTATTTTTGAGAATTATTGGATGATCAATAGAGAATAATTGAATATACAAAACAAAACGTTTTGATGACTGCAGAATAAACATCGTTTTCTATGAAATACAGAAAGACGATATGTATTTGAATACAGGATATGTATCACAGTCTTGTGGTTACCTAACGTTACATGTCAACATAATTATAAATTAGAACATTATATACATATTCACAAATTTCTCCATCTATCTATAACGCAATGATTTAAATGCATGTGAGTTTTACTAGATTGATGTTGTTGTTGTAATATTTAAGATCTTCCTTCATACGTCTTTTTCGATTTGTATATAGATAGATATTGATCTTACAAATACTGTAAGAGTATAGTTGAATAGTAAAGTGCCTATTGTTTTAGCTGAACAGAAAGTTTCGACTTTTGTATTCGTAGTTGCAGCTACACAATGTAGGCAGGGTGGTTGGTATGACTTTGTTCAGTTATCATCACCCAAGGTCACAAATTGTATTATACTGCATTTTTCACCTTCTATTATTAGAAACAGTTGAGCCGTCAAAAACCACAAAAGAAATAGTAGAAAAATACGAATTTTACAATACCCCAGACGAGAGTTAGGTAAAACAAAATGGGCTTAGTTTTCTTTGTCAGCAAATGGGCTTAGTTATTTGTACTTAAGCCAATAAAGTGGAATATCAGGTCATCATGTTTATTGCATGTCTCTTAGAGAGGGTCTCTTAAGAAAAACAAGAGATCGTCTCTTAGTTTTTAACTAAAAAAAGTTAAGAGACGTCTCTTAATCTCTTATTTAAGAGACGTCTCTTAGCTTTTTCTAGTTAAAAATTAAGAGACAGTCTCTTAACTTTCCTAAGAGACCCTCCTTAAGATACCTGCAATAAACATGCCCTCATCTTCCTTACCCTACTTCTTATGGAGTAATCGCTTATGATTCTCTCTAGTTTTATATGTCCATTTTCCCTTTATGAATTGCGATACCACAAAAATGCTTTCTATTTATTAAAACAATAATAATAATAATAAAAATCGAAAATTCTAAATCTGGTTCCAGTATAAGAAAGTCAGTTCGGGTATTTGATTGAATTGGGTTTAAAAAACTTTAAAAGGAAAATCCTGCACCTCTTCCTTCTCTATCCCGCAGATCTTTCTTCTTTCCTCTCTCCCGCACCTTCTCCATCACCACTGTTTGTCACCATAGACCACTTCTTTTATGTCGTCTAACATTCTGTCGAGGCCGGTCAAATTCCAGGTAAGTTGTGCTCTTTACCTCGAGCTCTCATCTAAAAGAATATGGCTTTAAATGAATTTGTAATTGGATTCAAATTAAGAGTATGTACAGTTGTTTTCAACACCATTGTTTCGTTTCTGGGTCAATTAGTATTGAAAATTGGTATATAAAGTATTTCAGTGGTTGTGAAACATATACTTCTTCTTCCAAATCACGTTTCAGAAATGTAGACTTAACTTCAAACTGAAAAACATGCAAGTGAAAGTGTTTACCCAAAGCCATAAAGCTCTTACAATTTCAAAGTAAGTCATTGGCGAATACGTTTTTCATAGTTTATCCCTTCCTTTTCTGTATACCCTTTGCTACAAGTCGAGATTTGTACTTTTGTATAATTCCATTAAAATTGTACTTTGTTCGATACACTCACTTCAAACCAATTACATTCTTCCTTTCAGGTGCATCAAGTAACTCTCATGTAAAAAATTCTCTATCAATTGCATTACAATCTGCCACTCAAAGAAACTCTCTGCTTCTTTAAAATAAAGAGGACCAGAAGCATACAAAGCAAATCTACTAGAGTCATAAACCTCAGTTAGAGATTTAAAAAATTTCGGAGGTGAGTTGTTGGATGAACTTTCTAGCACACTCATTGAAGTTATACCTTGTCGATGGCCTTAGATCTTTCTCAAATATTTTGATAAATGGTATCTCTGTAGCTGGTGTCTCAGTTACTTGATTGTGTGGGCTAGGTGGTGGTGAGTCCATGTCCCCTTGTAAACTTGGTGGTGGCATGATTACATTCCCTTGTGATTCTTTTTCAAACTTTGTATGAATCTGATCAACCAAAGTCAACAAACTCTTGTTCATTCCTACAAAGCCAGCATTTCATGGCAGGATTAAGCACATCAACGTTCAACACCATTTCATTTGACAATTTGTAGCAGAAGTAAGAATCACAATAAAGTTTTGTGGAACCAATGAATAAATGGCTGACATTCTGACAAAATCACTTCCTCAAACAAAGAATGAGTTCTTTCGAGCTAATGTAAGTATGTATAACTTTGAATTAAAGGAGAATGTTGATTGATTCAAGATTGACTAGATTTTAAAAAGAATTGATTTGTGGCTTAAGTTACATGGGTTGTTTCTTAAATATTATGGTTTTTATTATTTATTTTTATTATCACTGATTAATGGATAGTTTTTCCTTATTTTATATGTTTAGTATTTTTTAATTTAATTTTTAATCAATCCTAAATCAAACTTATTATTCATTCTCTCTTTCTTTGCTTTTTTCTCTTCTCTCTTATGTTCTACTGAGTCATCGCATATTTTATCTCTTGTGGTGAAGATTTTAAAAAAATGAACGAAGTTAAATAGTGGATACAAAATTTAACAATGAATACATTTATTATTCAAAAATATTATTTTCCTCAAAATTCAAAAACATCAATTAAACTTATTAACACAAAGGTATCCTTCATGTATTTGAATAAAACAAATTTTGTTTTTAAGATTAAGTTTGAAATGATCATGATAAAAATTACATTTTATACCTCTTTTTAACTTGAATGACATACATATATTGTAATTTTCTTCATTTTCACAAAATATATCTAAATTTCATTTTTCACCGATTTCTTTTTGAACTTGTTCACCGATTTTTTTATCACATTTCTTTTTTACTTTCACATACAGTTTAACATCATTTACATTAGTCATCGAACTATTTACTTACCAAACTCTTAAACCAAAACATAAATATATATGCACAAAAAGAAGCAACTAAGTAATAGTCTAATCTATATAATAGAATAGATATTATATAATGTTGTAGTCTATAATTTGACCAATATTAAAAAATTAGTAGTTTAATCTATGATTGAGAAGAAACTCACATTCACAGAAAAAACAACTAAGTAATACTCTAACATATGATAAAAAAATATTAGTTCTGTCTTGTTAACCAAAAAAAAGAAAGAGAATAGTTTTGGCTTAGTTATGTTCTCAAATGAAACAAAATAATACTTCTTTTATTTTACAACGATATAAGTTTTAAAATTTTATATATATTAAGAAAATATATTGTAATTAATTATTTTCAACAATTTTTAATCAATAAAATTTTAATAAATACAATTATCTTTATAAATTTTATAATTTAGTATTAAATAATACATTGAAAAGGTAAAATATATTTTTTTGAAATATTTTTTTTTTTGTAAAACGTGAATCTTTAAAGAAAGTTGTGGAATAAGTCACAAATCTGGATCACAAACCTCGCATTTATTAATGATTTTAAAATAAGATGGATTCAGCAGGAGACACCAATATTTGGCTCGGGTATATAATATAAGTCTTAAATAAGAAGTCAAACCTTACAAAAAGGTAGTTATTCATTAAACATAGAAAAAAAAGCAAAGCTAAATGAAGCGGATCTGTTGACTGATCTCTTCTTCACTTGTACTCGAGAATCATGTTGTTCTCTGGAGCAAGTCCAACACAAGCTCTGAGTATGTTCTCAAGCATTGCACGCTGCTTCGACAAAGCGTTCACAACTGGCGTGCCAGGTGGGACCTGCATTCATTGAAATTGAGACTAGTTTATTAGTGTTGCTACAAAAAAAAATATTTTTCACCAAAAAAATGTGTTGCTACAATTGAGAAACGGCATGATGTTTTGCTTTGGTGCCCTTACCAATGGTGCCTTGGAGAGGTAACTCAGAAGAGTAGCCACCGGATGGAAGGAATGGAACTTTCCCTGCAAAGCAAAAATTAAGATAGATTACTAAGATCAATATTATCCCCGGTTTCTTAACCAGTATTCTTAGCTTTGGATAAAAACTCCGATTAAAAGACCAGAAATAGTGATGCCTAATGCCTCGATTTGCTTCACACAAAAATTATTGAAGTATAAACATAACACAAACAAAATAGGATCATACGAATTCAGTTTAGTTATTAAAGATTGTAAATAATAATAACACACCTCATTTTCAGCCTTGAACTCAATCCTGGTGGTGAGCTCGGCGAGAAGAACAAGGTCCAAAATAATGGGAGCAGCCAAGAGAGAGTCTTCACAAGTGTTATGCATCACAATTGTGTTCTTCCCTCCCATGAAAATCTCTGACGTGTACTCGTCCATGGCTCTCTTGCTGTCTCCTACATACGGCACATACTGCAAAGCAATCCAATGTACATTCTTTACGTATACATCCTAACTTATACGTTTTAAATGTTTAAATATGTATATAAGAAAAAGGTTGTGTTGTTTTTGTAAATATGTTTTTGTGATACTTTGGATCTTGGCATATTAGATGAACTTGTTAAAAGAAGTAAATCATGAACATGATTTTAATAATTATAAAGTAAAATATAATTAATGACCTTAATGACGACAACATGGTCAGGGTGTTCACCGGCCTCGAATAAAATTCCGTTGCTAGCAACCATATCGTCGACGACATTGCTCTTAGATATCTCCTTTGACCTGAATGTTTGCGGTGCAGACAAATTCATGCCGTCGTTGTTTCCAAGGTGATTGTAGCTCACTATCGAGGTTGGCTATATTATATCCATACATATAAATGCAATTAGTTTCATTTTGTATCATTAGCATATATATCTATATATATAAATGTTAGATAAACTTTTAATATGTACTTTGATTCCAGCGCCGACAAGGAAATCGACGAGGACAGATTTCATCTTGGTCTGACCACTCTTGAAGTCATCACCACCAATCAAGCTGTTATTCTTGATTGCTAATTCAATAAGCCCTGTGATATATGTTACATTTTTATTTTAGTTAATGTGATTAACTATGGGAAAGTTTTGATTATGGTTAATAATACTATCTATAGTTTATTTAATTACCGGGGACAAAAGTGTTTTGTGGGCTTCCATTGATGAAAGGAACGTTCTCAAGAACACAAGCAATGGCGTAGAGTGTAGATGGAGAAATCTCGGCCTCATTCTTGTCCAAAGATGACATGAGATTCTCTGTCGTGTCGTTAAGACCAGCCACCACATTGCTGTATCTTTCTGTGTTGGCCGTCCACAGCACCACCACCTTGTCCACTTTGTTTTTCTCTTTGAAATCCCTGATTGTAAAATAATGATTTTTTTTTTATAACCGTAGTGGTGTGATTCCATAAATTTTTTAGGTACAAAGACTAATCACCACGAAACCCGCAAGATCTATATTTTCTTACCACTTAAGGTATTCTAAATGGTCAAGGGGATTCGAACCCAAGGCAGTAATCATATAGCTGTGAGCCTTTTACCACTAAGACAAGACCACTTGGTTTATTATTATTATTTTATTTTTATTTTTTAAACGATCATATGCTATATCTTAGTTTTTTTTTGCTTTTTTAGATCCTTGAATATAAACTCATTTGGACAAACCGCACATATTAATGAATAATGACTAAATTAATTTGCAAATTTTTTGACATAAACCGTTATGTTACCTGATGTCCTTGATGACTTGTTCAAGCTGTTCTTTCTTGGTGCCTTTGATCAAGTGATTGGCACGTGATCCCTGGTTAGCTGCGATGAAATCTGGGTCGTAGATTCCAGGGAGGGGGACCATGTGTTCCATGAACGGACGCAGCTGCTTTTGGAGGTCGATGTCTAGGACCTTGGCTCGTCCCATAGCATCTGCTAAGTTCATGTCGCTTATGTCCCATCCCCCAAACACTATTTCTTCCGGATTCACCTATCATATTCAGAACCCCTTAATAAAAAAATTTCTTCTATTTCTTGCAATAAGTAGTACTATATTTATAATTATTAAACTTATTATTTTATTTTGCTTAAAAGCTAGTAAAATGACAATAACTTTTGTTTGGTCGTGTAAAACAACACAAATATGTAAGTAAATTTTTTAAAAACAAAAGTATATTTTACCATGGGGAGAAGACTTTTGAAGGGAGCATAGATTTCTTCGCCATTAAATGACCCGACCCGGATAGAGGATGCTTGGGTTAATGACCCGAAATAATTAGCTTGTTGCACTTTCTCCTTGGTGGCCCAGGATATTCCCCTGCCACCAATTGATTTTGATTTTGTTATTTAAAAGAATAAATCCCAACTTGTGCATAGAATAGAATAATATCCAGTTACGGGAATATAAAATAATTTATTAATCCACTAGCAATAAGACACTAACACAACTTTATTCTCATTTGAAACATTATTATTATTATTATTTTGAAAGAGTAGTAATTATAACTACATAACAACAATTAATTTTGTCAGAGAATAATCAAGAATAAAAGGTTTTACTCACTCGCGATTGGCAATAACACCAGCGGTAAGAGTAGAACCATTGTTCCCTCCCCAACCAACGAGCATCACACTGCGACAATAGATTCAGACAAAGCAAAAACATAGTTTATAAACAATATAAGAAAAAATATATATGAACCCTAT
Organism: Sinapis alba; assembly: GCA_012274485.2. Lineage (NCBI taxonomy): Eukaryota > Viridiplantae > Streptophyta > Magnoliopsida > Brassicales > Brassicaceae > Sinapis > Sinapis alba. The sequence goes on along the minus strand of MU106391.1, from coordinate 49,829 downwards.
GATACAATTGTGATAATTATAAAGAAGAACGAATATTAATATTATAAGAGCAAGAAGGTTTAAGAGAAGAAGACAAACCCAAGTTTGGGAACATGAGTGTCGGTCTTAAACTCATACTTCACGGTTTTTGGCTTCACGGTCCATTGATACGCACCGTTTTTGCTCTCGTGAACAAGCTCAGTGGTTTGGTAGTCATAAACTGAATGAATCTCATTCTCTGTGTACTTCACGTTTGGAGATTCAACCTTGAAGTTTTCGATGAACATTTCTTCTAATCTTTTTCTGAAGGAAGTTTTAGAACTGTTTGATGCTTTTGAAGAAGATGCTTCTGAATGCTTTGTGATTTTAGGACAAGCTCGCTTTTATAGACAAAATGGACATTTAATATTATTAGTTATATTATTATTTCTCCATAAATCTCAGTAGATTTCTTCTCCTTTTCTGTCCAATGTCCAACGTGGCTTAAGTAGGAATGTGATTATTTATCATTATGTCTTATGAGACTATGGCAAGTGTAAAATGATTAATCCTTAAGATCTTTTTCAAGAAAAATATATTAGATTTCTGATCTAAGCGGATTTATTTTTGGAATTAAATAATTTATATGAATTTCTATATAAGATAATGTATAGATCTTAACATATTTATTCAATTTATTTTTGGAATTAAATAATTTTACATGGATTTCTATATAAGATAATATATAGATCTTAACATATTTATTCAATTTATTTTTGGAATTAAATGATTTTATATGGATTTCTATATAAGATAATATATAGATCTTAACATATTTGTTCAATTTATTTTTGGAATTAAATGATTTTATATGAATTTCTATATAAGATAATGTATAGATCTTAACATATTTACTCAAACTCGAGAAACCGAATCATAGTAAACCAAAAAACGCAACCAAAACTAAATTATAATTTATAAATAAATGAGTAGATTATATATTTCTAGAACCAAAAACAAAACAAAATCAAACTGAAAATCAAATGAATACCAAATTTTTTTAATATTAATAGTATTTTTATACCTGATCTAGACTCACAGCCGAACCTGTAAACATGGTGACATATATAATCTAATTTCAATTTAATGAAAACTCATTAATTAAAAATCTGACAAACCCTAAAAATTGTCATTAAAATGTGAACCAACATTGGTTGATCTGGTAAAAATTCAGAAAAATCTGATAATGTTTTTTAAAATTGATTAAACTTTTCAGATACTTTTTATAGAACATAAAATAAAATAAACTATTTGATTTGTAATATAAGGTAAATGTATTACATTTATGCTATGCATTTTAATTTATAAGTTTCATAATGATTATTTTGAGATTACATTTGTGAGTTTTAAAATTATTATCAGATTTAGTATAATTGAGTTAACTATAAATGTTAAACATCATTTAATCATAAATTAATAATTTGTTTCTTTATGAAAAAATACTTTGGATTCAACTTATATATATATAATTATGATTTATTATTAATATTATTATTAATACTATTATAATTTTAATATTGATATTTATTTTTTGGGTTTTTGGTACTTTAAGTTTTTTTGGATATTAAATATCTGAACCGACTTAGATCTGAAATGAACAAATCGAAGTCTGAACTGAATTCTTTTAAATACCTAGTTGTGTCCAATTGTCTAGGATCTAAAAGAAACCAATCTATTTCTTATCCAAAGACCTGAATGTCCATGCATATTCTCTATCTCATTATATCATATCGTGTGTGCATTTATAAAGTTACATTTTTTTGAGTTGGTACTTGACATTTTTTGACTAATTAAATAGTATAAATTGGTAGAGTTTTAATAATTTTTAAATTTATCTTAAATATATGACGTAACAGACGATAGAGCTTATCTCTCTCTCAACGGCTATTTCTCGTAACGGCTATCTGAGCTCGCGTTTCCGGGACTGACCGCCGTCGGAGAGCACCTCGCTCGCCGGCGTCCTTGCTCTGCTTCCCTCCTTCTCCCTTCTCTCCGTCTCTCTCTCTGTCCGATGCGTGCTAAGCGGAAGAAGGGTCGTCCGCCGTCGGTGCTGTCCTTCAAGGTGCCCGGAATGGTTCGATCCGCCAGGCGAGCTGCGGTGGCAAAGCAATCGAGCCTGTCTTCCTCTCTCGCCGAGCTCTCGAGTCTTGGCGGATCTGCTTCAGGGTCGCCGCTTCAAGCGTCAGATTCTCCCTCTCTTCATCGCTCCGGGCCTCCGTTCCTCGCCGGCTCTGTTCTCAGCTCCGGTCTCGGTGGTTCTCCATCTACGGCGGAGCATCTTCATCAGGTGGCTCTACCTTCGGTGGCCTCTCTGGTTATCCCTTCGGTGGTTACGCCTGCGTGTCCTGTTGATGGCGCCTTCGTCTCCAAGCTCCGGTGTTGCGGTGTCGCGGCCCCTTCGTCTCCGAGCTCCGGCTCCCTCCTTCTCGGCGCTGGCTCTACTTGCAGTAGCTCCTTGGGTCCTTCTAATGGCTCTGCTTCCACCAACCATGTGCTCTCGGGTGTGGAAGCGGTTGCTCATCCGACGAAGCTTACGCCGGTTAGCTCCGTCTCCGTACCTGTCTCATCTCCGCTCCCGGATAGTTCGCTCTCCGCTCCGGATTGTACCGCCACGGCGCCTGTCCTGTCTCCACCTCCAAACGGTGCCGTAAATCAGGTTCAAAACTTTGCCTCTCTGCTTAAATCTTCTATCCAATTGCAGGTTTTGGGATCCCCCTCCGAACACGTTTCCGGTGCTCCCTTTGTCCTCATCCCGGATGAAAACATAGAGGCCGCGAAACTCGAATTCAAAGACTATGTTTACGCTCGTTTTCACGGTGATTTTCCCTCGATGGGAAAAATTATTGGCGTCGTTAATGCCGTTTGGGCTAAAACCGGTCCTCGTATCTTCGTCCATAACATTGGACAAGGTATCTACCTCCTTCGGGTTACCAATTCCCGCGCTCGTGACGTCCTTCTCTCCCGTACTTGCTGGAATATTGGAGGTCTTCCCATGTTCGTTGCTCCATGGTCCCCCGAGTACTCTCGGGAAGAACCCCCGCTTACGAGTGCTACCGTCCCAATTGAGCTCCGTAATGTTCCGTATCTCTTGTTTAACCGCGAAATCTTGAGTCGTATCGCTACTGCTGTTGGCAAACCAGAATCACTATTTCCTGAGACAGAACGTAAGGAAAATTTTGCGGTTGCAAAGCTTTATGTTAAGGTTGATCTCACTGCCCCTCTCCCGAATAGGATTATCTCTGGCTTCTCTAATGGAAAGGAGGTTCAAATTGACGTATCTTATCCTTGGCTCCCGGTGAAATGTGAAGCTTGTAAAAAATTTGGTCATAACAAGGACAAATGCAATGTTCGTACCCCAAAAGATTCCCCGGTGGGTCTTAGTGGGAATAGAGAATCTTTTGAGAAAGTTAGGAGAAGATCCAAATCCCGTCCCGGTCGCTCAACGGACAAGAAAGATAAGAAAGTGGAAGTGCGCTATGTTCCCGTCTTGCGCGAAGGAGATGCCGTTACTAACCGGAAAAGTCTTTTACCTAATCTCGCCATGGACCAGGAAAACACCACACTCGAAGAAGGCGAGATTGTTGGGGTCGGGGCGGTTGGCCCGGACACTCAAGTTACCTCCGCCGCGTTAGTGCAAAAGGTGATTCCTGAGACTAAAGGTGACCCTCAAGCTACCCCTTTGACTTGTGCGATTTCTGATCCGCTTCCTACGACAATCGCCCCAGACACGTCACCGGGGTCTCACCAGCCCGTGATTACTCAATCTTGTGCTCCCTCTCCTTCTGCCGAGGCAAATCAGTGTCTCAAACTGAGTAACACTATCGACGATAAGAATATACAGAACAGTCAAGACACTACGGAAATCGATCATGAGACTGCTGATATTGATACTCCGCAGCCAGCAGGGGAGCTGGAGAGTGAAAAACCTTTCTTCTTGGTTAAAAACAGGAAGAGTGGCCGCAAGGTCACAAATCGCCATTAAAAATTTTAAATTATGTTTTTTGCGTGGAATGTGCGTGGACTGAATGGAGATAGACGCCACACGATGGCCAAAGACTGGATTAATATCCATAGGCCTTTTTTGGTGCTTTTTTGGAGACTCATGTAATGGAGAACAATAAAGAGAGAATTCTTCGTGCTATTCCAAGGGTTTGGAATTTTTTTGGAAACTATGCAGACAACGACTCGGGCCGTATTATCATTGTCTGGGACCCTAGGGTCACTATGACTATTTACAAAGCAACTCCTCAATCTGTGACTTGTGGGATCACTATTCTGTCTCAAAACCTAACCTTCACGGTTACTTTTGTCTATGCGTTTAATCAGCACGACGATCGAATCACTCTTTGGGAGTCCTTGGTCGACATCCAGGGAAACACCCCTGTTTCTGTTCATCCTTGGTCTGTCGTTGGTGATTTTAATCAAATGTTGCGAACGTCTCATCACTCCAATCACCTATCGTCCTGTGTTGATGAAACGGGTATGACAGATGCAAATATTGCGCTGCAAGATGCCCAATTGTTTGAAGCTCAAGCTAAAGGATTGCCTTTCACTTGGAGGAATAACCAGGATGACAACCCAATCTCTACCAAAATCGATCATGCTTTCATCAATCAGGCATGGTCCTCTGCTTTTCCCGACTCGTATGCGGAATTCTTGGACCCCTCCCAATCTGATCATGCTCCGTGCTTCTTTCGAATGCCCTCTGCTACGAGGAAGGTGGTCAAGCCCTTCATATTCTTTCACCACGTTATGGACCACCCTGACTTCACCGAAACTGTTAATGCCGCTTGGGACTGCTCTCAGATAATGGGGACTGCTCAATTTAAACTTGTCCGCTCGCTCAAAAAGCTAAAAAGACCTCTCCGGAATCTAAACAAGCGCCACTATAGTGGTATTACTCAGAGGGTTAAGGCCCAAAAAGTCAAGGTCGACGATCTCCAGCGGACTCTGCTCACAACGCCAAATGTATCCATCGCGCGGGAGGAGCACGCTGAAAGGAATACACTAAATCTCTTGCTTAATGCTGAGTCGAAATTCTTCAAGCAGAGGTCTCGCGTTCGTTGGGCAGACGTGGGGGATAGGAATACGACCTTCTATCATCAGACGGTTTCTCAGCATGCAGCAAGGAATCATATCCACTTTCTCAAAGATGGTGACGACCATTCTTTGTTTTTGCTGGATGATATCAAGGCGCACGCTGCAGATTATTTTCAGGCGATTCTCGGTACTACCGATCTCCCTTTCTCCTCTGTTACCACGGAGGAACTGGGCAGCATCCTTCCTTTCCGTTGTACTCAGCTGCAACAAGACTATTTGAAACGGGAAGTCACTGCGGCTGAAATAAAAGCTACGATGTTCTCTATGCCTTTAAATAAAAGTCCGGGACCTGACGGTTACTCTGTGGAGTTTTTCAGAGGCTCGTGGGACACCGTGGGCGATGACATTATTAATGCGGTCCGGGAATTTTTTAGGAATGGAAGGATGCTCAAAGACATGAACACTACCGCTATTGCTTTGATTCCGAAGAACCATGAAGCTTGCTCTTTAGGGGACTATAGACCAATCAGCTGTTGTAACCTTGTTTACAAACTAATCTCCAAAATCATTGCAAATAGACTTAAGCCCATCCTTACTAAATGTGTCAGTCCTAATCAAGCAGCATTTTTAAAAGGGCGCAGCATTGGCGAAAATGTCCTTCTTGCTACTGAATTAATCAAAGACTACAACTCTGCCTCCTGTCTTAGAAGTGCTATGATAAAAATCGATATTAGGAAGGCTTTCGACACTGTATGTTAGGACTTCGTGATTAAGGTTTTGGAAGCTCAACATTTCCCGCCGATGTTTATCACATGGATAACTGAATGCATCTCCTCTCCCAAGTTCTCTGTTGCGATTAACGGAGAACTTGCTGGGTTTTTTAAGGGTAAAAAGGGTCTTCGACAAGGTGACTCCATTTCTCCTTATTTATTTATAATGCTTATGGAAGTGCTTTCTCGGCTGTTGGACAAGGCTGAGTCGGAAGGCGCTTACCGCACCCACCCGTTGTGTTTTGATCCCAAGATCACTCATTTGTTATTTGCTGATGACCTCCTCGTCTTCTCTGACGGATCTCGTAGCTCGACAACCGGAATAAAGGATGTAATGGAGACGTTCAAAATCTGGTCGGGCTTAGATACAAATGAAAACAAGTCAGAGATTTTTTATGGGGGTTACTCTGATATACAAGTATCGGTGCTAGGTGATCTTTCTGGATTCAAGAAGGGGTCTTTCCCAACCCGGTATCTGGGCCTCCCTCTCAGTCCAAAGAAGATCTCCGCTGCAACGCTCCAACCTTTATTGATCGTATCACTTCTAAACTGCACTCTTGGACTGTTAAGTTCCTCTCGTTTGCTGGGAAGGTCAAGATGATATACTCGGTCATTTATGGCATGGTGAATTTTTGGAGTTCGGTGTTCGTTTTGCCAAAATGGTTTTATGCTAAGATTGATTCTCTGTGTTGTGGGTTCTTATGGAAGAATAACACTTCGAGTGCGGCGGGTGCTAGGGTCTCATGGACTAATATTTGCAAGCCAAAAGCTGAAGGGGGGCTTGGCATTAGGAAGCTTGAGGACTTTGAGATGGTTTTCAGGCTTAAACGTGTATGGCTCTTTTTCTCGGGTTCGGGATCTTTGTGGGTTCCTTGGCTGAGTAAAAACAGATTTCGCGGTAGGAGCTTTTGGCTAACAAATGATTCTCAACGGTTTTCAAAGACTGTTAGAAGCATGCTTCAGCTTAAGGATCAACTGCATAACTATCTTCGGTGCAATGTTGGAGACGGCACTACAGCCTCATTTTGGTTTGACTACTGGACGGAGCTGGGGCCTCTCTATAACATGTTTGGTCCATCTGGGCCTAGGTCTTTAAGGATCCCCCTTAGCGCTACTGTTTCCCGTGCTGTCAGGAATGGAAGTTGGGTACTTCCTCCAGCGAGATCTGAGCTGGCGGAAACACTTCAAATCATTCTCTCTTCGTTGGAGGTGCCTGACCCAACTAAAGGTAGAGACGTCTACTTATGGAAGCACAATTCGGGGGGTTTCGGTGCTTCTTTTTCTTCCAGGGTAACTTGGGAATTTCTGCGTACTCATGACCCAATTGTCCCGTGGCATACAATGGTTTGGTTTAAGGAGGAGATTCCTCGGTGCTCCTTTATCACTTGGACAGCCATCCTCAAAAGATTACCTACTCGGGATCGGCTTATTTCTTGGGGTTTATCGTTACCCCCGGTTTGTGTCTTATGTAATTCAGCTGATGAGTCCCATGATCATTTATTTTTTCAGTGTTCCTTTGCAGTTGCTACTTGGGATTGTTTTTGTGGCAGGTACATGGCGTTCAGGCCCTCATCTTTGGACTCGGTTGCTACTCTTTGTCAGCGGATTCATGGCCCCCATGCTCAGCGGGCGGCCGTCATCCTGAAGCTCCTTTCTCAGATCATTGTCTACAACCTTTGGCGCGAACAGAATGCACGCATCTTCAGGGATTTATCTATGACGCAGGAGGCATTCTTCAGGATCATCGACAGGACTATCCGAGACAGGCTCCTAGCTCCCTCTCTCGTTTCTTCCTCATTCCCGTCTCTGCTTCAGTTGTATTTTTGGTTCCTTTCCCCTTTTAGCTAATTCGGTCTCTTTCTCTTTGTTCTCCATGTAATAAGTTGTCTCCACAACAATGTAAAACTTAAAAAATGGTATAAATCTTAACATTTGCACCAAAAATTTTTTTTATCTTAAATAACATTTTTATCAGAAATACTTTTTAAAAATTAATTTAACATAAAATATATAATTTTGTTTTAAAAATGTTCTGTCAAAGTGTTTTTATCAAATTTGATTTCTAAATATTGTAGATCCATTATTGAGCATAAGATATAGTGTATAACATTATTGCATGACAAACATTATATTAGGTGATAAAAATATTTTAAAGAAAACATTTATCACATAAATAAATAGTAATAATATAATTCATTTTAAATATTGTATATTTAGAGTAATTAATGATATTTGATCAGAGAAATTAATAAACAGATATACATATTTTTGTCTCAGTTAATAAATTATTATAATTCCAACATTATTTTTTTGGAGTTTTTATTGTACGTAATGTTATATATCTATACTATTATTTGAGAAATAAATTTGTTGATTTGTCATACTTACCATGATTTTATGATAAGTCATTATTTAAATTAATATTATTATTTAAATTTTATTTTAATATATATATATATTGATATTTAAGATAATTAATAAACATTAACCTATTTAATATATATATATATATATATTATTATTTTTAAAAATATATATTTTAATATTTATACTTATCATGATAATTAGGATATTTAATTAATAAAAATATTAAAAATTGATATTAACAATATCTATCGATAATGTCACAATTATGTTTATAATTTTAATAACTAATATTATAGCCAGTTTTTTATTCTTATTGAAAATATGATTCAAATAGTTATTAAAATATTAAAGTTAAGATTAAAGGTAAAACATCAATCAAAATATGTTGTAAAATATAAATTATATAATTGTGAAAATTATTTTATATATATTACAAATGAATTTATGCTAATGATAAATTTATCCATAAAATCACAAATATTATCAAAATAGTATATTTAAAAACAAAATAATATATATTATATAAGCTACAAAATGAAAATTAAGTTAAAATGTTAAAAAAACGTATAAAAGCATGAAAAATTAGAACTAAAACATTAAATACCATTAAAAATTTGAAAAATTACAAACATAAATAAAATATTAATAAAAAAATCTATGAAAAATGATTATTATCAATAAAAATAAAATTTTATATTAATTATATTTGAAAATAATAAAAACAAAATGTTATAAAATAAAAACTACTAGCTAAATGTATAATTACTTTTAGTTTTATATTGATAAAATAATAGATAACTAATCAAGCTTTCAAAACAAACTAAGTAAAATCTAATTATATTTTATAAAATATGGTAAAATGAATGGAAACTTATGCAAATCCAGTACTACAAAATATAAATATGAATATTTGGATTTTAAAGTGTATTTAATTCTAGACAATGAATAAATACATTTTATATTAACAGAATTAAAATAATTTATTTTTAATATGGTAAAAAATTAAAAAAATTATGTAATTCAAAAATTTAAAAATAAAAGTAATAGCTAGGTTCTGAAATTAAAATTGCATTACAATATAGTAAATGTATAATACATTGGCAATATTCATTGTTTTTATATTAGTTTTTCAACTATTTTTATTTAACTTTATTGATTTGGAATAGTTATTATTTTATCACTTAACTCTTTTCTTATATTAATACATAAATATAGAAATATTTTAGTAAGAAATAAAAAGTATATAAACGCACGTACATTGTTGAAAAACAACAAAATATAGCTTTTGTTTTTTACTTGAAAATAAGTAGTTAACACAAAATGTGGTTTTCCTATCTTTTAGGGAATTTTTTTTTTAAAATTTGATTGTTAAAAAAATAGTTTTTACAAAAACAAAAACCAAAACCTGTTTGAAAAAACACAAACAATCAATCTTTCAAAAATCAACTTTTGTGGATTTTTAATAAAAAACAAATTTTGTTTATTTTATATATTATGGATGAGTATTGAGCAAATGATGCAGTTAAATATAATGGTAAGTAAAAGATACAACGATTGTTAATTTGAGGAAGACGAGTAAAATCTTGGTTAGAGATATTTGCATATATCTAAATAGAATCCATCTTAAACTATGATTTTATTTTGAGTATAAAACAAAACTTTGAAAGATTGTATGATTAATTACATACAATAAAACTTCTATAACTTAATACTCAATAAATTAATAATCTTTATAAATTAATAAATTTTGCAGATTCTAATTCTTGCCGGTTCAAAATTTGACACAAAACGATAAAGTAATAAGATAAAAAAAATTCAGAAAATTCTATATAAATATATGGTCTCATTAAAATTATAAATTAATAATTTATATATATACATATTTTATATAAGTAAAAACTTATTATTATATTATTTGTTTTATATTTACAATGTAATTATTTTTATATTTTTTTAACACTTAATATATTTTGATGAGATTTAATATTGTTATATCTAAAACCACATTTAAGTTATATGCAATATATATTATATACACCAAATGATATAATAAAACTAATATAAATGTCAAATTTTTAAAAATAACAATTAATGTTTATACACTAAAATCAAATATTTTTCTTATCTTAAAATAAAAATATCTTAAAAAAAACTAAATAAGTAAATTTTTGTAAATTAATATCTCTATAAATTAATAAAATTCCATAATTTTAATATTTTTAATTTATAGAGGTTTTATTGTAGTATATATTGAGTAATACTGCTAAGTTAATGATTTATTAAAAATGTTCATAGTTGACAACGAATCTGATTTTGGAAAATGTGCTTTACATATTCTTGACATATATATAGCAAGTTGACGAACAAAATCTAATAAATATATATGGTATATTGAATGAGTATTATATTTTGTATATCTTTTGGGATAGTTTCCCATCTTGCTAGTGATTGAATAGATTAATCGTAATCAAAAACATCTTTTTCTTGCAAGTATTTTGGACTATGGCGAAGATATGATCTACGTACCTCTAATTGTAAAATACTAAGACCCACATTTAGATGGTTTTTGTTGTTACATCTTTGAAGCCCATCTAACTTGTACGTGCGGTGAACACACGTGCGAGTAGATAAAACGAAACGTGTTTATGGATTACGTTGACAGTTAGGTGAATATTGTTGATAACTTAGACCATGTCCAACGGGGTCTCTAAGGAGAATCTTTAAAAGAAAAATAATTAATTAATTAATAGATTTCATCAAAAATTAAGAATTCAATTTTTAAGATCTCTAATTAAGGATTTAATAATTATATGATACATGGCGACCCACGATCGGTTATATTTTCTTTAATCTGAAAAGAAAAAAAAAGAATATTTAAAAATTAAAAAAACACTTTTTCTAAGGACTTTAAAGTGGTACTAGGTGTTTTGTATTATTTGAAAAAATATATATTATGGTTACATTGTTATAATTTTTGAATTATAATTAAATTTTAATTTTTAATTAATTTCAAATAGTTAGATAATCAAAAATTTCAGTATATATTTTTAGAAGACCTGTGAGATTTAAAATAGTTCAACAACGTAAATCTTAGTCATTACAAAATTTTTTTTTACAGAAAAGTAATATTATAATCAGTTCAGATAACTGGTTGTAAAATTATTTAATATTTTATTTTAACACGTAAAAAAACGGGAACATGAATACTCTAGCTTTCAAAAAATAAAAAAAAAGTTTTGTATGTATGACCAATACAATGATCGGATGCTTTTATCATGAAAATATTTTGTAAATGCTTTTATGTGGACTTTAGAAAACATAAAAAGTTCTAACAATTATTTACCTACAAATCTAATTCTTTTATATAAGAATATATAACCATTAAACTTTTTCAATAAAAAATAAAGTATTCTATTTAATTATATGCAAATAATTGATAAAGGAAAAAAATTGATCAAGCATATATATTATTTCTCCAATTCTGATTAATTAATAAGAAAAACGTACTTACTTTAATTAAATCTGATTAATTAATAAGATTTTTTTTATTTTATTTTTATAAATAACGAAATATTGTTATTTTAGGCATATATACTTAATATTAATGTGAGATCCAATATTATTTCAAATAAAATATTTTTATTTGTATAAAATTTGTTAAGATTTTATTATTGTACATTTTAAAATTTTATTATACCACAAAATATACATCTCATTATTTTAAATAATTTATCATACTTGTAATTTACATCATATTTTTATCTTTGGCTTTAACAATTGTAGAATATGTCATTTTTATTGATCTTTCTTACTCAATTGATCACAGTGTTTTAAAAATACATAAAACTAATTAGTTCACATTTATAGTAACACAAAAAATACATCATCTCGACAAATATATAAAATTAAATATATAAGAATATAAAAGAACCAAGAACACAACAAACATATTTTCTTATTCTTTCCTCCTGTTTTTTATTTATGTCTACCTTATTTTTTAACTATTCAAAACAAGCATGCTAATTTTATTATAATCAAAGCTATATGAATAATATTAGTAGAGTATTAACTCTAAGAAAAGCATGTAAAAAATACTTTTACTAATTAAATTTTAAATGACACTATATAATAATTTTGAATGAATTACCATATTATATAATTTTAAGTGACTTACTATATAATAATTTTAATTCATTTGTTTATATTAATAGATGTATTAAAAATATTTCTTGATTATAATTTTAAATGACTTACCATTTAATTTTTATGTTTTAAAATATAAAAATATTTTAATCATTTCTAAAAGTGATAACTTATCTATGATATCACATTGTTATTGAAAAATGATGAGAATTTTTTTAAATTATATATTTGATTGTTCTGCATTCATTTTAAATATTTTAGAATATATATATAGAGTGAATGAGTGAGTTTAATTAATATTATTAGGTTTACATTAATTAATTTTCTGGAATCTATAATTTATTATTATAGTATTCACTACTAATCTAAATATTTTTTTTGAAAAACTCTAATATAAATATATTAAAAACCATTTTTATAATTGCTTATATAATATCATATGTATTTAAATGCATATTATCAATTTATATAATGTAATCTATGATATTTAACTGTTTCCATAAATAAATTATATTAAATCATCTACATTTAAGATGTTTAATTGTATGTTTGGAAACATATATTAGATTAGGTAATTCTAGAGCTAGTTTCCTTTTAAAAATTTAATTAAATAAATAAAAAGTAAAAAAATCATCAACCAATCAAATTATAACAATTAATTGGAAAGCTCTCTTATGAGAGACACATCATCAGAAACCACTTAAGGGACTTCTCAATTAATATATAGGGGGATTAGGTTTACATTAATTACTTTTCTGGAATCTATAATTTATTGTATTCACTACTAATATAAATATTTTTTTGAACAACTCTAATATAAATATATTAAAAACCATTTTTATAATTGCTTATATAGTATCATATGTATTTAAATGCATATTATCAATTTATATAATGTAATATATGATATTTAACTGTTTTCATAAATAAATTATATTAAATCATCTATATTTAAGATATTTAATTGTATGTTTGAAAACATATATTAGATTAGGTAATTCTAGAGCTAGTTTCTTTTTAAAATTTTAATTAAATAAATAAAAAGTAAAAAACCATCAACCAATCAAATTATAACAATTAATTGAAAAGCTCTCCTATGAGCGACACGTCATCAAAAACCACTTAAGTGACTTCTCAATTAATATATAGGGGGATTAGGTTTACATTAATTACTTTTCTGGAATCTATAATTTATTGTATTCACTACTAATATAAATATTTTTTTTGAACAACTCTAATATAAATATATTAAAAATCATTTTTATAATTGCTTATATAGTATCATATGTATTTAAATGCATATTATCAATTTATATAATGTAATCTATGATATTTAATTGTTTCCATAAATAAATTATATTAAATTATCTACATTTAAGATATTTAATTGTATGTTTGAAAACATATATTAGATTATGTAATTCTAGAGCTAGTTTCCTTTTAAAATTTTAATTAAATAAATAAAAAGTAAAAAACCATCAACCAATCAAATTATAACAATTAATTGAAAAGCTCTCTTATGAGCGACACGTCATCAGAAACCACTTAAGTGACTTATCAATTAATATATATAGGGGGATTAGGTTTACATTATTTACTTTTCTGAAATCTATAATTTATTGTATTCACTACTAATATAAATATTTTTTTTTAACAACTCTAATATAAATATATTAAAAACCATTTTTATAATTGCTTATATAGTATCATATGTATTTAAATGCATATTATCAATTTATATAATGTAATCTATGATATTTAACTGTTTCCATAAATAAATTATATTAAATCATCTACATTTAAGATATTTAATTGTATGTTTGGAAACATATATTAGATTAGGTAATTCTAGAGTTAATTTCCTTTTAAAATTTTAATTAAATAAATAAAAAGTAAAAAACTATCAACCAATCAAATTATAACAATTAATTAGAAAGCTCTCCTATGAGCGACACGTCATCAGAAACCACTTAAGTGACTTCTCAAATAATATATAGGGGATCACCATTAGAGATACTCTTACATTCATCGAATATAATATTCACGTCCACATAGATTTTGGTACAGAAAAACATTACGGTATCTCATTTTTGCTCCTATTTCTTATTTTAAAAATAGTTATCAAACAAAAAAAAAATTTTGAAGTTTGATTTCTATTTCTTATTAATAAAATTTTTGGGATTCAGATTTTTATTTATTTCATACATACTTAAAGAGTTGGAAAAAAACTAACAATTGTTGATAACAAAGCCTAGTCTTATCCAAATCGAAACCATGATGTCACATATAATTTGTTTCGTATAGGGACCCTGATGATATGCGCATCAGATTCTTACTTCTTACATCAGCTGCAAATGGAAAAAATAATATCATGTTTTTATAACATAATTTTCACTAATTCAAAGCAAAATTTAAATGCGTCAAATCAAGATTTAGATATTGTTAAAAACTTGAGAAATAATCATTTTAAAATATGACATAACATCCAATTTATACTTTGGAATATCGTCAAAATGAAATTCATTGCATTTTCAGACTCCAAACATACCGTTCTTTAAAAAAATAAAACGGCTATGGAAATAGACGAACTCTTTCAAACAAGATCAAAAAGAAAATCGCTACTCATAGAGAAAGCATATGGTGATATAGCTCGTTCATCGATAGAAAAGAATATAGATAGTGATTATATTGATCATGAACATGGTAAACTCAATAATTGAGGTGAAAATATACTTTTCAGACAAGAGAGATATTGCAATATATGCAAGTTCGTTTCAGTAAAAATCACGATAAATCTACCAGAAAGTTTTGGCGGATTAATCAAAGAAATCAATTTACCCCACATCAAAGTGGACTGAAAACTATTGACTTGAGAAGGAGATTTTGGAGCTTTAGTGGGTTTGCTAGGCCCATAATAAAAAGATGGAGGTTCATCACATGAACAAAAATACCAAAGGTTTCCTAGATAAGGATACTAGTGGCAGTAGTGGTGAACGATAAACACAACAAACACAAGCTAGCGGACACCAATGTTTAGGATGATGGAGGTTGTCACTACATGTTGAACATGTGACATAATGAGTAGTGAAAGATGATAATCACTTTCTGGCAAGGGACACGTCGGAGTAAAGAGAGGGAAGTTAGTTCTCACACATCTAATTCCAAGAAAACACGGATCAGCAAGGATGAGAGAACGAGCAAAGGAGGCGAAAAGGTACACTAACCGGGAGTTCTCGGAGAACAAAACGGACACTGTAAGCGACGAATAAAAACATAGAATTTAGAAAAATGAGAATAAAGAGTGTTGAACGAGTAGACTCATAAGGAAATGAAGATGTGGAGGTTGAGAAGACCCACTCTAGCATGTCGTGGTTCCGCCGGTGTTGGAAAGGAGCAAGGAAGCGACGCCTCAATAGTTGTGTCATGTAGTGGTGGACCCAAGACTAAATTTCACCTTGGTCAAACCATAAAAATAGAAAAATTAAAGTGTCAATCTAGGAGTTCGAAGCCATGTTGGAAGTGTTACAAAGAGTATTTTACCAGGAGAGCTACTGATGTTTCAATGTTTATACATATTAAACAGATATTTATCTAGATTTAAGGGGTGTTAGGGAGAGAAAGTTAAGGTGAACCCCTTGGAAAAGATAATAATTTCATTTGGAAAGTGAACTGCATGCCCATACTTACTCCATATGCCAAATATCATGCAGTTGTCTTCCATCTGATGTGTTTTTCCTCACAAATTATATTTTAATTTCAAATATTTTCTGTAATCAAGAAGATAAGAATGATAGAGTGAAAACGATGCTTAAAATGTCTGTATTCAGAGTGTTTTTATTACAAAGGAGACAGCAAAATATTGTTGATCTGGCCTACTCAAAATTACTTAGTTAAACGGTGATACGTTAAGAGTTTTTTTTTTTGCAAAAGATGTTATACTTTAGAGTTAACAGGATAGATGCCTAATTTTAAGCTCTAATTGAGCAATAATTACATTTTTGTATACTCAAGAGAATACAAATTTTAAAATTCGCTAAAAGGAAACATAAATACATGGCGCAACAAAGATCTCGAAGGCTTTGACTTTGGTCTGGATTGAGACCCATGAAGTTCGAGGCACACATATAGTGTCTTCTCCACTTGCTCCGACCAAGACAAAGACATTTCATCTATTGGCTGTGGCATAACCATTTCACTTTTAAAAACCCATCACACGTTCCATCATTGGCCTATCCACAAGTCCGAATAATGTAAAATTTATAAACCATTTAAAGTATTCAAGTTTGAAACAATTTATGATTAGATTTATATATTAAACCTCATTAAATATGTTTTCACCTATCGATCATAAAACGTGTTGATAAGAGAGCCGGTGTTTGAGGCTCCATTTCATTTTCACCTACCTCGTCATTCTTAGGCACCCAAAATAATTAAAAGAAAATTCTATAAAAATATCTCAACTAAATTTCGTTAAAATTTTTAATACTGATTTTTTTTTTTTTGCCAATTTACTCAAACTAACTAAACTGGCTAGCAAAAAAAAATTGGGTATTAAAAAGTTTAACAGAATTTAGTTGTGGTATTTTTATGAAATTTTCTCAATAATTAATAATTATCCATATGTTTGTAGGCATTTTTTACTTGTTGGATATTCTGTAAAATCAAGACATTCATATCCAATCTGCTTCCTTATGATAATAATAACACAACATATTTCATTTCATGTACAGGAAAGTATTGTATTTGTTGTAAAGCCTTCTTTTCAATTTAATATATTTAGCCTTTAGCCTTTAACCTTTAACAAGTTTTTTTGTGCGTTTGGTTTAATTAACAAAAAATAGACACCATGAGATTCCACTAACTCATGTGTATATAAGCATTAGCGAGTCCGTCCATTCACTTCAGCATCAACACACTTTGAATGCTCAATCATAGCTTCTCTTCATAGGTAAACTTCCACTCAACCGCAGAAACTAAGAAGATGAAAGAAAGAGATTCAGAGAGTTTTGAATCTCTCTCTCAAGTTCTCCCAAACACTTCAAATCCGGCATGCATGATCCAGATGTCCATGGCCAACTCAGGTTCATCTGCAGCCGCACCTGTCGGTCAAGACCGGTCAAAGTGGCTGCTTGACTGCCCTGAACCACCAAGCCCGTGGCATGAGCTTAAGACCCAAGTCAAAGAATCTTACCTAACCAAAGCCAAAAAGTTTAAGTCACTTCGAAAACAGCCTCTCCCAAAACGAATCCTCTTTATCCTTGAAGCCGTTTTCCCAATCTTTGGTTGGTGCAGAGACTATAAACTCACCATGTTCAAGAACGATCTCATGGCTGGTTTAACTCTCGCTAGCCTCTGCATTCCTCAGGTATATGTTTCTATTTATATAACATAAACTAAATAATAATCTTTTGATCCGCTTGGAGATCTTAACTTCTTTAAATTATTTATGTATAGAGCATTGGTTATGCAACTCTTGCAAAGCTTGATCCTCAATATGGCCTATGTAAGTTCATATTACATATAATAAGAAAAAAATATCCCATGAACTATACTTTTGTATGTGTGTTAATTTTCTTGAACCATATTTACATATGGACCGTTACACTTTTATAGATACGAGCGTGGTGCCACCATTGATATACACACTGATGGGGACATCAAGAGAGATAGCAATCGGACCAGTGGCTGTAGTATCTCTCCTTGTATCCTCAATGTTGCAGAAACTAATCGATCCAGAAACAGATCCCTTGGGATACAAGAAACTCGTCCTGACTACAACTTTCTTTGCCGGAATCTTCCAAGCTTCTTTCGGGATATTCAGATTAGGGTTTCTGGTGGATTTTCTGTCGCACGCAGCTATAGTAGGGTTCATGGGTGGTGCAGCCATTGTCATAGGACTCCAACAGCTTAAAGGTTTGCTTGGTATCACTAACTTCACCACGAACACTGACATTGTTTCTGTTCTTCGAGCTGTCTGGCGATCTTGTCATCAACAATGGAGTCCTCACACTTTCATCCTCGGATGTTCTTTCCTCAGTTTTATCCTTATCACTCGCTTCATCGTAAGTCAAATTTAAAGTTGCTTTAGTTATAGTCATGATTATTGTGGAGTTTATAGGATGAGGTTCTTAGCGTAATATAAGAACCGTCTCCTAACTTTTACTTAGTTAAAATTAAGAGACATGTCTTATATTACGCTAAGAACTCCATCTAAAAACTCTGCAATAATCATGTTCTAATACATCTAGCATTAAATCTTACTTTTTGGATCGATTTAATCTGAGTCTACGTATCATAATAGCAATAAGTATTATTGTTTCTTGAATTCACACAACAAGTATAAATGGCATATACTATTTTATGATATATATGTATATACTATGTTCACATATTACTTCTTACCAAACTCTTTCTTTTATTATTATTTTTAAAGTATAATTGGGTTCATTTAAAAAATAAATGAACACACATGTAAACATAAACAAAGCTTGAAAAAACAATCATAACCTAGATTAAAAATCGATTCTATATATCAGGGGAAGAAGAACAAAAAGCTGTTTTGGCTACCAGCAATAGCTCCGTTGGTTTCCGTCGTTGTCTCAACGTTAATGGTGTTTCTCACTAAAGCCGACGAGCATGGCGTGAAGACAGTGAAGCACATCAAAGGAGGTCTTAATCCCATCTCAATTAACGATCTTGATTTTAATACTCCTCATCTTGGACATATCGCTAAAATCGGATTAATTGTTGCCATCGTTGCTTTAACCGTAAGTCATTAACCTTTGAGTAAAAATTAATTATTTCTAGCTTCCAAAAAAAAAATTACTTATTTTCTGTTAGAATTTTGATTACCAATTATTATTTTTTTTATCAGGAGGCCATTGCAGTGGGAAGGTCGTTCGCGGGAATTAAAGGGTATAGACTTGATGGAAACAAAGAAATGGTGGCCATTGGATTTATGAATGTTATTGGTTCCTTCACATCTTGTTATGCTGCTACTGGTAATTAATTAATTAATTAACTAATCTTTCTATACATAGAAACATCACTATCCCTACTATACACTATTGACATAACATATGGACCACTTTTTGGGTGGAATGTGAGGTACTACTACTCATAAAAGTCATTTTTGGTGGATGAATACAATTTGCATACGATTGGTTTGTAGACATCCTAAATCTTAATTAACAAATAAGAATGGTCATTTCAGAAAGTAATTGATAATCACTTGTAGCAGTTCTTTTAATTAATGGTTATATCATTTTTAAGGGCAATTCTCTTAAATATTATTATTTCAAGTTTTTGTCACAAAATAGTTTTAAAGGAAAAAAAATCAAAATAACTTCTTTTAATTTTGAAAAATTTAATATTTTATTTTTATTTTTTAAAATTTAAAACCCTAAACCCTAAAACCCCACCCTTAACTCTAAATCTTGAGTCTATAATAGTTAACCATAAGGATATAAGTGTATATTTACATCTTTAATGAAATATTTTGATCATTATTCTTTCTCGTGTGCTATTTTTGTGATAATTTTTTTTTAATGCTATCCAAGAGTTTTTTTTTAACCTGACCTCTGTTCAAAAATAACATTTTAAATCATACATAAAGTATTGATACATGTAAGCTATTTATTTATGTAAATTATATGCTGTGAATTGACGTGCTAAATTTGATAAAATTGTCATGATCTTAATTAGGTTCATTCTCTCGGACGGCTGTGAACTTTGCAGCCGGGTGTGAGACGGCAATGTCGAACATTGTAATGGCAGTAACAGT
The DNA here is from genome assembly GCA_012274485.2 of Sinapis alba. Lineage (NCBI taxonomy): Eukaryota > Viridiplantae > Streptophyta > Magnoliopsida > Brassicales > Brassicaceae > Sinapis > Sinapis alba. The sequence continues at coordinate 29,708 of MU106391.1, read as the reverse complement.
TTTTGTAGCACTCGAGTGCTTAACAAGACTCCTCTACTACACACCGATAGCGATCCTAGCGTCCATAATCCTTTCCGCACTCCCTGGACTAATTGACATTGATGAAGCTATTCACATTTGGAAAATCGATAAACTTGACTTTCTTTCTCTCATTGGAGCTTTCTTTGGCGTTTTATTCGGTTCTGTTGAGATCGGACTCCTTGTTGCGGTACTAATAAATAAAAAATGAAGTCTAAAGCATGCTACAAATATAAAGTTCATAAAGTTATAATAGTTTTTGTTATATTTATTATAAATGAGTTTATTTGATTGTGCAGGTGGTTATTTCGTTCGCCAAGATCATACTCATATCAATACGACCAGGGATTGAAACCCTGGGGAGAATGCCAGGGACTGATACTTTTGCAGATACTGATCAATATCCTATGTCGGTTAAGACTCCCGGAGTGTTGATTTTTCGTCTCAAGTCTGCATTGTTGTGCTTTGCTAATGCTAGTTCCCTTGAGGAAAGGTAATTAATATACATTTTTAAATTAAATACAAATCTTTAAAATTACAAAGTTAAAAAAAAATTCTGGAGTACATGTATTTAATCATATGCTTTTATGCTTGCTTATAGGATTATGGGGTGGATAAATGAGGGAGAAGAAGATGATGGAAACAAAAAGAGCAACGCTAAGAAAAATATCCTCTTTGTAGTCCTTGACATGTCAAGTAAGTGGACTTACATACAATAATGTAAAGTTATACTCCTTATGTTTTACAAAGATAGACATTTTGACTATTTGCACACTAATTAAAAAAATGATTAGAATGCATTAATGTTCTTAATAATGGTAGTTGTTCAACCAATAATGTTTTAGGTAAATAAAAATATTTTATATTTTTTTTGTTCTAACATTTCTCTTATTTATTAATTTATAGATCTAATAAACGTGGATACATCGGGAATTACTGCCTTGGTGGAGCTCCATAACAATCTAATCCAAAATGGTGTTGAGGTAATAAATTTTGTTCTTATAATAATCCCATGTTCTATAAAAAAATAAAGACAATAGTAAATATCATTTTGAATATTTGTTTTGCAGCTGGTGATCGTTAACCCTAAATGGACAGTGATCCACAAACTGAATCAAGCAAAGTTTATCGACAAAATCGGTGGCAAAGTCTATTTGACAATCGGAGAAGCTCTCGATGCTTGCTTTGGATTAAAAGTCTGAGAAATCAAAATATCGAACCAACATGCGTGTTTTACGGATCGTTGCATGAGAATTTTATGTGAGTTTAATTTAGTAACCTAAATGCGACGTGTGCATGATGATGATGTATAATTAAGGACGTATGTGTGATGTAGAATGCCTTGATACGTAAGCTCGGTCGTGATTAAATAAAAAGTCATGCAATCTGTAGTATGATGATCGATGCATGTGTGTAACAATGCATGTGATTTGGAAACAATGTATAAATGTGTATGTGTGATATATGTTGGTGGTTGTAATATACTAAAGTTATCGTGTTAAAGATGTCTAATTTTGTGTCTACAAACTCGTGATCCGTCACTAAAGTTTCCACGAAATTTCGTAAGACCACCATTATTACAGGGTTCTTAGGACGCGATTCTTAGTGTAATATAAGAACCATATTTTAATTTTAACTAAGAAAAATTTAAAAGACGGTTATTAAATATCTTATTTAAGAACCGTTTCTTATTTTTTTTTAACTAAAGTTAAGAGACGGTTCTTATATTACGTTAAAAATCTCACCCTAAGAACTCCGCAGTAATTATGCCTTCATATCTAGAAACTGATATGAAAACAAAACATACACATGTCTAAGTTCAATGTATCTTAATCCGTTGAACAAAGAGTAATTAGTGGAGGGACTTTATAGGGTAAGTATTGATGTCACTTGGAAAAATCAAGAGAGGAGACGTTTATATTGGGATGGCTAATGATGTTCCTCAATTTAAAATTCTAATGCACTTTTTGAGTTTTAATTATTGGAGTTGATGGGAGCTACTGTTTTAATCACGATCGATCTTCTCCTGATTCCTCACGGCTTCAACTATATGCGTCTAGGTTCACTGAATCTGATTAAGATTTTGCTAAGGTCCATGTTTCCTCGCGTTCTTGTCTATTTAAAACTAGTAAAAAGTGTTAACTAGTACTAGTACTAGTAATATGATCTGAATCACTAATTAACTACTAGTTGCATATCCCCCGCGCAAGCGCGGGGCCGAAAACAATGTTCATTCGTATTTAGAATTTTTTGTGTTAAATTTTGGGATTGTTTTTAAGTATTTTGTAGATTTTGTATGGTTTAGAATGTTGATGGGTGGGACAATTTAACTTCTGATACTTATTTAAGTTGTTAGTCGATCACATCAGGGGTTAATATGGTTTGTTGGTTCGTATGTTATATGCTGAAAGATATAACATAGGTGGACATAATTTGTTTTGGGAATCAACTTATTGAGTAGTGGTGTTTTTGGGGGTGGGAAGTGGTTTCCTACTGAGTTGGTAGTATATTAATAAAGTTGTGGGAATTTTTACTTTTTCATAGTCGTAATTTCAAAATGGTCACCCATGCAATTTTTTAAATAATATTTTGCTAACTGGTCCGTAAATGTATTACTAATACACAACACTCATTTTTTTGCAAAAAATAAAAAAATAATAACATTATTAATTTGCTTACTAAAATGTGTATTATTAGTAAACACCAAAAAAGTAAATATTGATTTTGTTGGGTGGCCCAATATAATTAGTAGGTTAAGGAGGGTTTTAAAATCTTTGGGCTTCAAACAATTAGACCTTGAATTTTGGGACTGTGGTTGAGCCGGAGTCCAGTGAAATCGGATTCTCTGAACTTTTCTTCTCGGCGTGGTAGTTTATTTGTCCTCCTGATTCCTGCAGTTTTTTTTTTTTGTTTTTTGTTTGGTGAGATTGATAAACAAAATTTGAGTTTTCTTTACTCAATGAGTTTCTTGCTTACATTAATCTCATAAGCGGCATGTGTTCTCGTTGATCATGTGTGTCTTCATCTCTTGCGAATGCTACAAAAATTAGAATTGAGAGAGACTCGAATAGTCTTCTAGTTTATACACAACATAGTCCCAATTTTAGAACACTTTATTTGAAAAGAAGGATCATTGTGGAGAAAAGAAGTTTTGAGTGAGACTCACAAGAAGTATATTGTCTAGTTTACGGAGAGCAGGGAGGTTGATGAAAAGATCAAATCTTGGACGGCAAGTCATTACCTGAACATCCACAAAAATTGATTCATTACTGCACATTCAATTTCTCTTCTCCACAAGAACTTACCTCGAACTTTTTGCCGTCTGGATAACTCAACGACATGATCACTAACGCTAAGAATCCACTTCATTTCTCTTCTCCACATGGTTTTCTTTTCATTTGAAAGAGGCTCTAATCTCTATAGCTGCCTAAAGATCGTAGCTAAAAGAAGAAAACATGTTAACACTTTCAAGAAGAAACATGTTAACACAAAGATAGTGTTTTTACCACAGAGATTGGTGATGGCGTTGGAGATGGCTAGAGCTGTGCACACGCCTTTGCCTGAACCTGACATATCTTCACCAAGTAACAACTTCGCAAATCTCTCCATCATATCCACGTCTAATTCAAAAAAGCAAATAAACAACAACAACTCAAAATTGTAATTCTAAGCTAAATTAAAGTAAAATAAAGGTTCAATTTTTATTTTTTTCTCTCTATAACGAAAACAGATCACTAACCTGCAATGTTCACTTCCTTTCCTTTAAAACCAGAATCAGTGACAAGGGCAGGTTTGTTATGGTCGAACTTGATGTTTTCCTTTGAATGCTTACGAAACGAAGCTTTCTTTATCAGCCAACCCAGAATCGATGATGGTGGCGGAGAAGACGAAGCGGCGGCGCCTGAAGAGCTCTCGTAACTCGATCCGCTCGTGCTGCTTCTCTCTTTTGATTCAGTTACGGATTGAGTCAAAACACTTCTTTTCTTCTCAATCCCTGCGCAGCTCTTCACCAAAATCTCCATTTCTTAAAACTAATCCAAACTTAGAAAAACAAAGAACTGGTTTTGTTTGAAAGGCAAGACAGAGACTAAGAAACGGCTTTATGGTAAGAACATGTCTCTTGTGAGAGAGAAATCAAAAAGAATTTCAAAAAAAGCAGCCGATAAAAAAGTTATGTCTCTCTGTTTTAGCTTCTTCCTCTGTCACGACATGTATATAAAGAAGCGAAGATTAGGCGTTAGTGTAAACGAATGAGAACTCGAACAGTCGTCTTCGTGCGTGGATGGTGAAAACGGCGAGAGAGCTTTACAATCAAGGTCCGTCGGAATTGGAATGGTCATCGAAGCAAAGACAACAAAGGCGGAAACCCTAAAACACTAATGATATGACCGGCCCACACAAAACAACCTTTTTAACAGACCCAAAAATATCGATCAATAATCTGAACAAAACCCAAGCACAATTTTCCAAAATTTTACAAAGCCCACTCAAANGTCGGAATTGGAATGGTCATCGAAGCAAAGACAACAAAGGCGGAAACCCTAAAACACTAATGATATGACCGGCCCACACAAAACAACCTTTTTAACAGACCCAAAAATATCGATCAATAATCTGAACAAAACCCAAGCACAATTTTCCAAAATTTTACAAAGCCCACTCAAAATCTATAACTAAAAAAGTGGGTCCCACAAACTGCTTATGTGGACACCTTTAGGAGAGTCAAAACTGTACTATTATATATATGATTCTCAAAACAAAATCCACTAACTAATACTTCAAGTTGCGTTTGTGGTCCGGTGCATATTTATTTATCCGGTCAATATATGTGTGTATTTATATTAACTATAATATGGATGTTATGGATCTAAAGATATATCTTCAGTCTCTTAACCGAGGTTTTTAACTTCGGATAAGAGACGGTTCTTAGTTTTTCTTAGTTTTTAACGAAAAACTAAGAACCGTCTCTTAAATAAGAGATATAAAAACCGTCTCTTAACCGAAAATTATTAAAAAAAAATGTCAAATCATAAGTTAAGAATTCCGGTTAAAAGACCGGGGATAATGATGCCTATAAGATATAATAGTCCTGGGCATTCGGGTTTTCGGTTCGGGTCGGTTCGGTTTGTTCGGTTTTCGGGTTGTTCGGGTTGAGGAGTTTAGGAACCGTTTAGGAACCGGACATTTTTCGGATCGGTTCGGTTCGGATAATGTCTGGTTCGGGTTGGGTTTCTATTTTTTTATAAAATCCAAAGTGGAACCGAATTAAAAATAATTCGGGTTTGGTTCGGGTTTAAAGCCCCAAACCCCGAAAAAAATCCCAAAATTTGCGGTAAACCCGAAAAAACCCAAAAAATATTCGGGTAATTCGGATTTTTTTGAATTTTTTTTATTTATAAATTATATTTTCTATAAATCAAAATTAAAAATAATTAAAAAATTAAATATTTTCAAAATATTCGGGTACCCGTTCGGTTTTCGGTTCGGTCCCGGTTCGGTTTCGGGTTTTTGGGTTTAGAAATATAGGAACCGTTCGGGTTTTTAGGTTTTTCAATTCGGTTTCGGTCTCGGTTTTTTCGATTCGGTTTCGATTCGGTTTTCGGGTTACGGATAATATGCCCACCCCTAAGATATAAGATCGATGTTGACAAGAATCTTTGAAGATTGATGTTGACCAATTTCGTCCAATGGTTTTAGCTTAAGATAATGGCGATGATTCTGTGACGTATACCGATATTCACATTTTATTATATTCTTTTTCTTGTACGTAGTTTATTATAATACTGATACTGTTCCATAAAGATAGAGAAACTGGATTGAACCCAATGAGCTATGTGACTAAAACCCTGAAAGAAAAATATAGTGGATGCTAATAGTTTTACTAGTCCAATAAGTGTCAAGGGTTGGTTCAAAGTGATTTGGACTCTTAAAGCCCAAATTATAGCATTAGGCCATTTAGCGGACCAGACCGGTTAAATGGGCATCTATTCAGAAGCTAGCCCATTTTTTTTGCTGTAATTCAACACTTACCATAACTACTGCTTAGTGTAATTCTATTGCCATTTCTCAGTTAGGTGATAAAAAAATGAGTTCGGTTATTTAAAACTTGAAACTAAAGATTAAAGATCTTTATATTTGTTAACCATTAAAGTAAAATCCAAAATCTCAGATTTTTATAAATAATATAGACATTTAATTATTATTTTCACTAAATCTCTTTTAATTAAAAACTTGCACTAGGTAAAAGAGGTGAGAAGTCAAGATTGCTCAACTTCTATACACAAAATACAATAATATCCAATATGTATACTCTATCCACATATTGTTAAAATAAAAGAAGTACTTAATTTATCACCAAATTCATTTACAAATTTTAAAACAGATTTGATCAACTACTAAATAAAAATTCATGACTTACACTTAAATTAGATAAAACAAAACAAAGAAACTAATCATATTATTAATATTTATAAAATACTGAAATGACACGTCTTAATTAAGATAATTACAAGATAAAAATTGAAAAGCACAAGAAACACACAAAAAAAGGAAAACATATATTCTTACGAGATATAGATCGAAAAACAATTATCTATTTTTGGCAGCATCAGTCTTGCAAGACAAATTAAGCAAGAAGCAAGATAAATTAACAACATTGACAAAAATTAAAATAGGAAACAAAAGAGATTCCCCATAAGTCTTGGAGGATTTTAATGAAATTTCATCCGACCACAAGATACAGAGTCCCACGTTTTGTGTTTCTAGAAATCACATACGTCCACGTGTCATAGAGGCCATCTGGACCGTACTCTGTTCTGTTCTGTCTTCTTCTTGTTTTTCTACTATTACTTTCGTCAACCTTTCAGACTTCAGTTATCTCTTCAACGTTGAAGCAAGTGGGAACAATCGCGCGAGATCCTATCGATCTCACAGTCCGGAGAATATTCTCACCGGATATTCTAATCCGGCGAAGATCCCACCGGAAACTCTGATCCGGCGAAGATCGATAAAGAAATGAAACGGGAGACAGTAACGTTAGTTCTGGTGTATCTCGCCGGAATCATGGAGAGAGCCGACGAGTCACTGCTTCCAGGAGTATACAAGGAGGTAGGAGAGGCTCTACACGTTGACCCAACAGCTCTTGGAACGTTGACTCTGTTTCGTTCCATCGTTCAGACTTGTTGTTACCCTTTAGCTGCTTACTTATCTTCCAGACATAACCGAGCACACGTCATCGCTCTCGGCGCTTTCCTATGGGCTACAGCCACTTTCCTCGTCGCCATCTCCACCACTTTCTTCCAGGTCTTGACTTCGTAACCTCTCTGTTTTAGTTGTAGTCAACTCAAATCAGATCTGAATTGAATAGAACAGAACAAAGTCTTGAGATTTATAGAGTTTGATGTAGAACATGTTTCTACTTGCAGACAACTGTTTGAGATTTATAGAGTTTGATGTAGAACATGTTTCTACTTGTAGACAACTGTTTGAATCAGTGTTCTAAAAATCGGTGTAAACTCATTTAGGCAGCAAATCGGATCTAATCGAAACAATTTTTGTACAACTACTTTTAATAAAATAGATTTAGGCGTTCAGAAAATCGGTTAATTAATAATTCGCTTAGTTACCGCATAACGATTTCTTGAACATTGGTTTGAATGTCTCGAAAAGGATAACCGAAGGTTGTTGCTTTAGTTTTTGATGTTGAGATTGTATTTAAAACCAGGTGGCAGTATCAAGAGGCTTGAACGGGATAGGACTGGCCATTGTAACACCCGCGATACAGTCCCTAGTGGCAGACTCAACAGAAGATAGCAACCGTGGCGTGGCGTTTGGATGGTTAGGAGTCACTTCAAACATAGGTTCCATACTTGGCAATCTCTGCGCTATCCTCTTTGCCTCCAAGTCTTTCAATGGCCTAGCTGGCTGGCGAGTCGCGTTCCTATTAGTAGGATTTGTAAGCGTGATTGTCGGTATACTGGTCCGTCTCTTCGCAAGCGACCCTCATTACAGTAACAAGAACATCACAACAAAACATAACAAAGACAAACCGTTCTTGTCAGACATAAGAGATCTACTGCAAGAAGCCAAGATGGTTATAAAGATCCCCTCTTTCCAAATCTTTGTCGCTCAGGGAGTCTCAGGGTCNGTGATAAAAAAATGAGTTCGGTTATTTAAAACTTGAAACTAAAGATTAAAGATCTTTATATTTGTTAACCATTAAAGTAAAATCCAAAATCTCAGATTTTTATAAATAATATAGACATTTAATTATTATTTTCACTAAATCTCTTTTAATTAAAAACTTGCACTAGGTAAAAGAGGTGAGAAGTCAAGATTGCTCAACTTCTATACACAAAATACAATAATATCCAATATGTATACTCTATCCACATATTGTTAAAATAAAAGAAGTACTTAATTTATCACCAAATTCATTTACAAATTTTAAAACAGATTTGATCAACTACTAAATAAAAATTCATGACTTACACTTAAATTAGATAAAACAAAACAAAGAAACTAATCATATTATTAATATTTATAAAATACTGAAATGACACGTCTTAATTAAGATAATTACAAGATAAAAATTGAAAAGCACAAGAAACACACAAAAAAAGGAAAACATATATTCTTACGAGATATAGATCGAAAAACAATTATCTATTTTTGGCAGCATCAGTCTTGCAAGACAAATTAAGCAAGAAGCAAGATAAATTAACAACATTGACAAAAATTAAAATAGGAAACAAAAGAGATTCCCCATAAGTCTTGGAGGATTTTAATGAAATTTCATCCGACCACAAGATACAGAGTCCCACGTTTTGTGTTTCTAGAAATCACATACGTCCACGTGTCATAGAGGCCATCTGGACCGTACTCTGTTCTGTTCTGTCTTCTTCTTGTTTTTCTACTATTACTTTCGTCAACCTTTCAGACTTCAGTTATCTCTTCAACGTTGAAGCAAGTGGGAACAATCGCGCGAGATCCTATCGATCTCACAGTCCGGAGAATATTCTCACCGGATATTCTAATCCGGCGAAGATCCCACCGGAAACTCTGATCCGGCGAAGATCGATAAAGAAATGAAACGGGAGACAGTAACGTTAGTTCTGGTGTATCTCGCCGGAATCATGGAGAGAGCCGACGAGTCACTGCTTCCAGGAGTATACAAGGAGGTAGGAGAGGCTCTACACGTTGACCCAACAGCTCTTGGAACGTTGACTCTGTTTCGTTCCATCGTTCAGACTTGTTGTTACCCTTTAGCTGCTTACTTATCTTCCAGACATAACCGAGCACACGTCATCGCTCTCGGCGCTTTCCTATGGGCTACAGCCACTTTCCTCGTCGCCATCTCCACCACTTTCTTCCAGGTCTTGACTTCGTAACCTCTCTGTTTTAGTTGTAGTCAACTCAAATCAGATCTGAATTGAATAGAACAGAACAAAGTCTTGAGATTTATAGAGTTTGATGTAGAACATGTTTCTACTTGCAGACAACTGTTTGAGATTTATAGAGTTTGATGTAGAACATGTTTCTACTTGTAGACAACTGTTTGAATCAGTGTTCTAAAAATCGGTGTAAACTCATTTAGGCAGCAAATCGGATCTAATCGAAACAATTTTTGTACAACTACTTTTAATAAAATAGATTTAGGCGTTCAGAAAATCGGTTAATTAATAATTCGCTTAGTTACCGCATAACGATTTCTTGAACATTGGTTTGAATGTCTCGAAAAGGATAACCGAAGGTTGTTGCTTTAGTTTTTGATGTTGAGATTGTATTTAAAACCAGGTGGCAGTATCAAGAGGCTTGAACGGGATAGGACTGGCCATTGTAACACCCGCGATACAGTCCCTAGTGGCAGACTCAACAGAAGATAGCAACCGTGGCGTGGCGTTTGGATGGTTAGGAGTCACTTCAAACATAGGTTCCATACTTGGCAATCTCTGCGCTATCCTCTTTGCCTCCAAGTCTTTCAATGGCCTAGCTGGCTGGCGAGTCGCGTTCCTATTAGTAGGATTTGTAAGCGTGATTGTCGGTATACTGGTCCGTCTCTTCGCAAGCGACCCTCATTACAGTAACAAGAACATCACAACAAAACATAACAAAGACAAACCGTTCTTGTCAGACATAAGAGATCTACTGCAAGAAGCCAAGATGGTTATAAAGATCCCCTCTTTCCAAATCTTTGTCGCTCAGGGAGTCTCAGGGTCTTTCCCTTGGTCAGCTTTAGCTTTTGCACCGTTGTGGTTAGAGCTCATTGGTTTCTCGCACAAAACAACAGCGTTTCTAGTAACACTATTCACTGTCTCTTGCTCTGTTGGACATTTGTTTGGAGGATACATGGGTGATACTCTTGCTAAGAGGTTCCCAAACGCAGGTAGGATAATACTCTCTCAGATAAGCTCTGGCTCAGCCATTCCTTTAGCTGCGATTTTGCTTCTTGGACTACCTGATGATCCCTCCACGGCCTTTAGCCACGGTCTGGCTCTTGTCACCATGGGATTGTTCATCTCATGGAACGGTTCAGCTACAAACGGGTAAGTAAATACATATGTATTTCAATCTTATTTTTCTTTAGAGAAATAACCTAGAATAGCATTAAAACATCTTTATTATTACAAAACTAGCACACAAAAGAAAAAAATAACTATAATTACATTAATTAAAAGTTAAAAATATATTTTTATTTTATTTTTGGATTTAAGTTTAGTGATTAGGATTTAGGTTTAGAATTCAAACTAAATTAATCATGAGAAATTTCCTAGCATAACTTCTTTTAGTTTATTTTCACAAAATCACACAAAAAAATGACTAAAATATTTCATTAAAAAGGTAAATAAACATTTTTACCTTTAGAATTAACTAATCTAGATTTAAAGTTTAAAGTTAAAGGGATGAGTTTGGGGTAATGTTTCAAATGTTTTTTTTTTAATATAAATTAAAAGTTAAAATAAAAGGCTATTTTGGTTATTTTTAAAATTATTTTTGTGACAAAAACTTAAAAAAAAACTATTTGAGAGAATTGATCTTTAATTATTTTATTTTTATAATTGTCATAGTATTTCTTTTGTGCAATCTAAATCGTTTGCCCTTTTCTTATAGTCGCTGAAGAATTTACTTGAAATGGTTTTACACAGTCCCATATTTGCAGAGATCGTTCCAGAGAGAGCGAGGACAAGCATCTACGCGTTAGACAGATCATTCGAGTCTATATTAGCTTCTTTTGCTCCACCCATAGTAGGGATGCTTGCACAGAACGTGTATGGATATAAACCTATCCCTGAAGGATCCTCAAGCTTGATCAAGATTGAAACAGACAGAGAGAACGCAGCGTCGCTAGCTAAAGCATTGTACTCAGCGATAGGGATCCCTATGGTGATATGTTGCACAATCTACTCGTTTCTGTATTGCACGTACCCTAGGGACAGAGATAGAGCGAAAATGCAGGCTTTGATTGAGTCAGAGATGCAGCAACTTAACGAAGAAGAAGAAGAAGAAGAAGAGGAGAAGTTTGGGATTGAAGTCAAAAGTTTTGGAGATGAGGAACATGATGAGACTTATCTGCTGAAGCAGGAGCAGAGTGAGAGTGTCAGATGATGAGTTGAGTTGGTTATATAGGAAGATTAAATCATAATTATAAGTTTTTGTAAAAGAAAAATATAATGATAACATTTACAAGAACAGTGTGAAAGGAAATATACAGAGGACAAGACTTGACCCATTTATACCCAATCGGAAATACCAAAACCGAACTGACTTTAATAAATATCGGATCATTCTAGAATTGGAATACTGAAATTGAACCAAAACTAATATTTATATATAAGAACCAAAAAACTAATCTTTAAGATACAGTTTATATATATTTAACATATTAATTATGTTTAATTTTGAAATAACAAAATATCTTAAAATATTATTTATAAACCAAATTATATGGAAAAAATAATTTTCCAAATATTTTAAGTTATGTCAATTACTTTATATTTTATTTAAATTAACCAATATTTTCTTTCAAACTTCAAATTATTCAAAATATTTATTTAAAATAAACGAAATTATCCGAACCACTTTCTCTGCTGCTGCAAACCATGGAGAGATCCTCGAGTTGGCTATACAGCTGGGGATGAGCTCGTTGGAGATTGTTTACTCTCATTTTTATCAGGATCCGGACACAAGGTTGAGTTACCATTGTGATTTACTGACACGTGGCATGGGAGGTGTGGAGATGGAGTCAAGAAAGGGTGAGGAATGGGCTAGCCAGTTGCAGTGTTGGTCCCTTCAGCTTATCAACTGTTTCGCTTTTAAACCTGAGTTTCTTCCCGCTTTATGCAAACCTGAGTTTCTGGTGAAGCTTCCTGTTATGTGGGGAGGGCTTGTGAATGAGAACTCTCCAGCTGGTATTGGTTTGTTGAGAACAATCTGTCAGCATAAACTCGGACGTGGACCTGTCTCTGCGTGTTCGGGAATGGTTGAGGCGTTGTGTAATATAGCTCGTTCTTCTGATGATTGGCAGTATATGGCGATAGAGTGTCTTCTCTGGTTGCTTCAAGATCCGAATACTTCTCACAAAGTGGTTGATAAAGCGTTTCCAACGCTTGTGGATTTAGCAGAGATCACAAACTTGGGAGACCACAAGAAGCTTGGCGATTCCATTGTGAGTGTTCTTCAAGAATGCAAACGTTCAAGGGAGTTGATAGAAGAGACAGTGAGTTGTAGACAAAGACTCAAGTGGGAGAAGAATATGCCTAAAGAGGATCTCCACATCAAACAAGCAGCAGCCTTAGTGGTCAAACTCGAAGGGAACTCTCTCTTTTCGTCAGGAGACGTTGCAGGTGCAGCTGAGAAGTACTCTGAAGCATTGTCTTTATGTCCAATGAGGTCAAAGAAGGAGAGAGTTGTGCTGTACAGCAACCGAGCTCAGTGTCATCTCTTGCTTCAACAGCCTTTAGTTGCTATTAGCGATGCCACACATGCGCTTTCCTTGCACAATCCTGTGAACAGACATGCCAAGAGCCTTTGGAGAAGAGCTCAGGCTTATGATATGTTAGGATTAGCTAAAGAGAGTTTGTTAGACGCGATTCTGTTCATTAGTCAAATGATCCGGATCTCTCCATGAGACAGAACAAGGTTCCTGAGCGCGGAGAGGTTGGTGAAGAAGCAGATGAAAGCTGGTTGGTTGTTTAAAGAAGCTGCACTGAAGCATGGAGGTGTGCATAGGAAAGGTGAAGAGAGGGAGGTTTATGGGAATGAAAGCGATGATTCAGAGTGGGAAACTGCGAGTGGGAGTGATAATGGAGATGATGGAAGACATCATATGGGACTTGATGATGAGGAGGAGGAAGAGGAAGGCCATGGAGAGAAGTGGAAGAAGAGGGATAAGAATGAGAAAACTTGTTCTAAAGGTGAGATTGACACTTGCATGGTTATGATCAGTGTTGTTTATAGTTTTATTTGGTGCTAATGTATATATATGGATTTATTCAGGTATGAGGCATGGATACAACATAAAGTTAGCAGAAGAGGACATGAGAAGAACAATGGATACAACAACTAGGTCCTCAAAAGAAGTTGGAGAAAAAGAAAAAATGTCTCACAAGCAAAATGACTTGCTTCATGGGAATAGTAGGTTCTCATTTCCTTATTTAGTTGTGAGTGTTTGTAGAATTTGTGGTAAAGTTTTTGTTCATTTTGAAGGAGTAAAGATGAAAGAAACAATGGTTTTGTTATTTTTCCTGTGCTTTTTTATTTATTTTTGTTTTGGTGTGTATGTAACCTAAGTGTTATTCAAGAGAATGTGCTTCTGTTTGTATAAATTACATTCTCTCTTGTATAGTTGTATTAAGAAATGGCGTCCGTATTTTATGGAGAGACACATCCTTTAATGTTTTATATATACTATAGAGGCTGATGGAGGTAAAAACAAAATAAAACAAAAAAGAACGACTCTGCTGGGGATCGAACCCAGAATCTTTGGTTTCGTAGACCAGCGCCTTATCCATTGGGCCACAGAGTCATTTGATATCTTGTAAATTTTATGTAATAATGACCTTTTTTATCGCAAATAACAACTCATGCAATTACATTTAACGATATAAAGTCACGTGTTGTATAGGATAATACGAGCTTAAGATTATGTAGGAACTTCATCATTGTGTCAAAGACCTAACCAAAGATAAAAATGAAGCTATGACTTAAGATACATGTTTGTTTGCATGATCTTTCAAACCATCAATCCAGCCGTATCCAACTCCATCACTGAACTGTTCTTTCTGCCTATATAGAATGTGCTGCATTTTACCAAAAAAAAAGATGTTAGCAAAAGCTGAACATCTTCTTCAAATTGCATGGAGCACAAAGTTTATGTTAGAAAACCTTTGGTAGATAAGGATTCTTCTCATCATCAAAGGCATTGCGTAACACCCATTTCTCTATCCTTCCCGTGTCAGGCCTGATCTGCATTGTGATTTTAAGAGAATCAATTGAATCTAGAATGCAGCAAAAGCAGTGCTATATATAAAAGAACATCTCTCTTTTGATGTGTGTGATGAAGAAAAATGCCACCCTACCATCTTCCACTCTGGATCAATGCTCATTGCGACGTCTAAAAATTCTGATGGAACTGTATATGTTGCTTTTTAACATCACACCAGATTTTGATATGCGCCTTAAAAGTACGAAATTACTCTTTTGTACATGTTTTATATGTCTTTGACTTGAGCTTTTAAAACATGAGATTATGCTTTTGAATATCTAAACTTTTTAAATATATAATTTACTAATCGAAAATTTATTGAATTTATAATATAAATATTTACTAATAAATTTGTTTAACCCATTTTGTATTCGAAAAATATTATTCAACTTAAAAATTTCATACATCAATTTCACCTGATTAATCATATAATCAAATAACTAGGATAAGACCTGCACTTTGCGCTGGGTGAATTTATATGAAAATTATTTAAAAAATATTGTATAGAAAAATAAAATTTATATTCTTGATCAAATTTATATTTTTGCCCTTAAACAATTTATTAAAAAGTTTTTTTGTTAATTATTGTTTACTGATAAGCTGATCATATTTTTAAAAATATTTAAGGTAAAAAAATCACTAATCGCATAAGAAACTAATGTTTAGACCAAAGAATCTCATGCCTAATATTTGGTTACAATGAAACTATATCAGCTCGGTTTTATATCATGATTTAGCAATTTAAAAGTTAATTATAGTTATGAGAAGTTTATGTTCACGTGCCAATCATATCTATCTTTATCATTATCATGGTATAGAAGTATTTATATATAAATACAAGCTTTGATACAATTAGTAAGATATAGTGAGGACTTTCGTATAGGATATAGTTCTTAGAGCATGATTAAAGGGGGTTCTTAGGGGGATGGGTCCCGTGAATAGTGTAAGAACCGGTTCTTAAAACTCTTAAATAAGAACCGGTTCTTAAGAGTTTCTTGCACTGTTTGCGGGTCTCATTGACACGTGGCGACCCGCGATTGGTTCAGATTTTTTTTTTGTTTTTTTAAATAAAAAATCAAATTAAAAAAAAAAATTAAAAAAAAAAACAAAAAAACTAGAACCCCAAGTGGGGTTCTAGGGTTAATCATGCTCTTAGGTTGGGAAGATAGTTGTGAATATGCACGTTTAAAAAACTCATGTGTCCATCACATGATTAAATAATGACAATGCATAATTTTATAAAAAGTTAAAAAATGAGAAAATAAAAGGAGGGAGGAAATCGTGGTTCGATTAAATAAGAAAATGACACAATTATCATTAATTAAAAAAACAGTGACATTCTTTTATAAATAATTCAAAAAAGCAAGGACAAAATCATATGATCGATGGATTCTGTTTTAACAAAATAAATAAATGTCTTCTGTTTAGTCTTTGTTTATAGTTAACATCCAAGTGTTGTAACCTTTTCTCCAACTCGAAAATTTGATGTACAGCTGTAGTTTCCAAGTGTGATTCACTGTGACAATAGTTGTATCCATCGTAGACTGACAATTCACAGATTGCAGAATCACAAAGCCTGAATACATGTGCACTATCCCAAACTTGGTCTTCCAATTAACGATGCCAGACCTGAAACTCAACATGTTGTTCATGCTTTTTCTCAAACAACAGCCCGTTAACACCAATCACAACACATTCTTGTCCCTAAAGAGAATGAGTATGAATCGTTTATGTTGCACTTTCCCGAAGCTCATTCGTTTAAATCACCCTTCTCCAAAAATGGAATATTTTACTTTTCCACATGTGCTTCACTTGAAACTTTTGATCAGCAAAGTCTTGTTTCATTATTAATGCAAAACTGGCTTGAAAAGGTGTATCTAACACAACATTTTTCTAATTTGTAACTGCAGTCTCCCATACAACGTTAAAACTGCTCCAGAGACATTATGATCTTGTACAACTGACTCAAACACAGCTTGTATCTCAGGCTTTGCCTCAGTCTCTGCTAGCCAAGGCAGCATACAAAACAAGCAGAGCTGTGTAGCCACATTAGTAGCAAGTTCCAGGCCTGGTTCGGCCATTGTAAGTTGCAGAATGTTTATGGCTATTTCTCCAATCCTTATGGTTTTGTACCAGCAGCTTCAACCTAAAGTTTTTGTTGATGTTACACCCAATATGAGTGATAATTTGAGATGCATAACACCAACCATAAAACTCAAATTCATCTAGAAAAATGACACTGAATGGAATCACCACCAGCTGAAAAACATCACACAGAATGGTTGTCCGTCTATGTGACATTCCACATGCCAGGAAAACAAGAGTCCTCTGCTCAGTGTCATGTGAAATGAAGGGTAATGCATTACGTGACAGCCACATCAGCTTAGTCAACAGTTAATAAAATATATGTTTTAATTTGAAAAAACAAATAATTAATATGGTTTTGAGCATGCTTTAATAAATATATACTAGGAGGTTGGTTGCCCGCAAATTCGCAGGCACAAATAATTTTTAAAATTTGATATTTATAATATGTATTATGTTTTTGACACATTATAATATATTTTATTATTCAATTTTTGAATATGAATTTTATTTGTTATATATTTTCTACATAAAATGATTTAAATCTTTTGTTATTTTGATTAATTTATTACTTTAAAAAAATATACATATGATTTTTGTAATATTTTATTAAAATTTTTATCAACAACTATAGTAAAAATAGTCAATATATACTGCAATTTAATTATATACGGTTTTATTGTATATTATATAATTTTGTTTCCAAATGTCATTAATTTAATATTAACTTACATTTGTACATCCCAATAATATTTTCTAAAAATAATATATAGATAACAAAAATAATATTGTAGAACCAGTGTTGAAATGCAAGAATCTAGATTGCCGCAGGAATAACATTATTTTATATGAAAATAGTGTTAGTTTTAAGGGAAAATTGCCAAAACCAACCTAAAACTTGAATTCAAATGCAAAAGTGTATCCAAACATCAATTAAATGAAAAAGTAACCTAAAAGTGTAGTGAAATTACAACAGCCCCCTTATGACCAAAAAAAAACTATATGCGTTTTTACTTTTATAGCCTATTTAAGTCTTCCGTCTTTTTAAGTCTTTTGTGATTTTGTAAGTCTTCTAAGAAGACTTACATGTAAGTCTTCTCGTTTAGTAAATCTTAAAAATAATTTATAAATTATATAAAAAATATTTTTATGGGGGGGAAATCTAAATCATGTAATAATAAACATTTGTAAATGATATAAATTAAAATCTAGTAAAATTGAATTGTTCTCAACATAGAGGAGTGAATGTATCATCTTATGATATTCTTTGGTCTAGGGTTTGGAAACATATGTCATAGTATTGTATATATCTTTAGAGTTAGATTTTGGACGCCTAACCAATTTTTTTGAAAATCATTTTTTACATATATTTGTTTAGTTTTGTGTATATTAAATAGTTTTGGAGTTGATTTTAAGTTTAGTGAAGTGTTTATTGATATTTAGTTTGTTATTTAGTTTAAGGTATTAGAAGACTTAAGTCTACTAAAAGATATTACGCCAGGCGAATAGTAAATTCAAGGGGTAGAAGACTTTCAGAGAAGTCTTCTGTCTTTTCAGAAGACTTTCCTGAAAGTCTTCTGTCTTCTCAGAAGACTTTCCTGAAAGTCTTCTGTCTTCTCAGAAGACTTCCCAGAAAGTCTTCTATTTTCTCAGAAGACTTCCCTAGAAGTCTTCTCAGAAGACTTACCTGAAAGTTTTCTCAGAAGACTTACCTGAAAGTCTTCTCAGAAGACTTACCTGAAAGTCTTCTGAATCGAAAATATTTAACCTAATTACAATTTTTGTCTCCCCCTATATAAAGAAAGTTTACACATTCTCTCTCTTCCTCTCAAATTGCTGCAAGAAAATGTAATGTTTCTCACTCTAAAACTCTCAAACCTCTCTCTAATCTCTTTTATATAGTTCTCATCTTTTACTCTTTGGATTTACAAGTTTTCAGATCTGGAAGACTTTATGATTGTCTTCTGACGAAATCTTCTCTCATGTCTCCTCTTTCATAACATATTTGAGTGTTTTAGTAAGTTTTCATGTCTGATTTACATCATTTGTAACTTCTTATTGCTTAAAGTTCTTACCTTTTTCTCAAACTAAAACTCTCTAACCTCTTTCTAATATTTTTGAACTTGAAAAACAACAAACTTTATATAAATTTCTTATTTTTATCTCATGTCTTCTCACTAATTTATCATGTTTTGCAGATTTTTTGGTTCTCATCTTCTACTCCTTTAAAAGTATATATATATATATGATGGATATGTATTTTTCTATATTCTATAAAGGTAGATATATCTCATATTCTATTCTTTTTCTTTATTTTGAGAATATTTGAATATTTTTGGATATGCAGGTTTTTCAGATATGGATCAGATTTTAGAAGACTTTTGAGAAGACTTTTGAGAAGACTTTGTTCTCTGTGGGAAGACTTCCAGAAAGTCTACCAGTGCATTATATGTTAGAAGACTTTGTGAGAAAACTTTCTGAAAGTCTTCTAACATAATGTACAAGAAGACTTTATGAAAGTCTTCTAACATAATGTACATGTGTAATAATTTTGTTTATGATTTATTTTGTGATTTGTATGTGTAATCTTTTATATGTGGATTGTTTTATAAATTTGAAGAGATGTCAATGAATTTTTTTTGGTAAATATGTTCATGTCTACAATATTATCTTGCAAAAAAAAAAAGATAAATATGTTTAATGAAATTTTTTTGGTAAATATGTTCATGTCTACAACATAATGTCTACAACATTATCTAACACTTATAACATAACACAACAACACAAAAACTTAGTTAAATTTAATAAAATTAAAAGAAAAAGAATTTTAAGAAAACTTAATCAAATTCACAAAATATAAACTTTCACTTGAAGTTTTCTGAGAATTTTCGGAAGAATTTTTTTAAAAAATTTAAAAATTTTCTATAAGTTTTTGGAAAGTCTTCTAGCATATAATGTAATAGAAGACTTTTTCTAGCATATAATGTACTAGAAGACTTTCATGTAAGTCTTCCTGAGAAGACTTCCACGGAAGTCTTCTTCTGGTAGAAGACTTCTAGGAAGTCTTCCGGAAATGTCATTTTTGCAATTATAAATTTAGAAAGGAAGACTTCCAGAGAAGACTTCCATGTAAGTCTTCTCGAGAAAAATGAGAAGACTTCCATGTAAGTCTTCTCGAAAAATAGGTTAGTTTTGCAATTGACCAAACTGTGTCAGAAATTTGACTTTCTGTGGAAGACTTCCAGGAAGTCTTCTCGACAGAAAGACTTCCAACAGAAGACCAAAATCACAAAAAAAAGCTAGAAGACTTACAGGGAAGTCTTCTGCTAGAAGACTTCCTAGAAGACTTCCCTGTAAGTCTTCTCGGTGGAGAAGACTTTCAGTTTAGTCTTCTCCATGAACCAGATCTGAAAAAATAAAAATTCTTCTTAAATTTGGTGAGATTCATGTTTAACTTCTCCAAGTACATATCATTTCTTATTGAAAGTTACATACTTGTTCTTGACCAAGAATCATGAATTTTAGTAACATTAATAAGTTTATAAATTTTAAAATAAAAAATTTGGGATTTTGGGAAGTAATAAGAGAGAAAGTGAAAGGAAAATAGTTTGTGTGTGTAAGAAATAAGAATATAAAGATGTAGATGTTGATTTTAGAAGCATTAAAAGCTTCAAATTGGTTGTTCATGGTAGTTGGTGTATTGAAGCCAATGACAATATTGTAAATACTTGATGAATATGAGGATGATATGGTAATACAATCATTTTCAAAAGGCATTTTCGTGAATTATCCGAACTTTTAAGGTGAAAAGGAAAAGTGGAAGTTTCAAAAAAATCATGAGTTTGTTTTGCAATTGAGTTCAAGTTTTGAGTCACTTTTGAAAAAAGCCCTAGTTTTAAACCTTAAATTTGTTATTAAATATATTTTTAAATATCTTATGACAATCTTCATTTTAAACAAAAAAATTATGAATTTATACTGTTAACAATAATTTTAGTCATTTAAGAAATGATGTAAGATAAATATGTATCCACTTATATCCTATAATGAAAAATATTCATATATATATTTAAATTTTTATTTTGTATTTAAAATGATATAACATGATATTAAATTTGTAATGTTTAAAAGATGTAAATTATTCAAACGCCTTTTTTAATCGGATGTGTTTTAACAATAATTTTGTCATATATATAGGTAAATGTTTTGATTTGTAATATTGTTTTCATTGTGTGAAAATTGATATAAGTTGGTTTATGGCTATTTTTTTAGAATCAAATTAAATAAATTAAGATAAAAAAACACCAACCAATCAAATTATAATAATTCATCTAACAATTCACCTATGAATGACATGTGTACAAAAGTCATTTAAGTGTCTTCTCAATCAATATATATATATATATATATATATATATATGAGAATAATATTTTTCCATCTAAGATTAAATTCCTATTAATTTATTCATTAGTACACATTCATAATAGTAGTATTCATATTTGATATGAAAATAAGATAAATATGTATCCACTTATATTTTCTATAATAAACAAAATATTCATATATATTTAAATTTTTACTTTCTGTTTAAAATTGATATAACCTGATTTTAAATTTTGAATGTTCCAAAAATGTAAAGTATTCAAACATTTTTTCTTAATCGGATGTTTCAAGTTAAATTTTTATTAGATGTATTTTAAAAATAAATTTGTCATAACTTTAGGTAAATATTTTGATTCATAATATTATTTTGATTGTATGACAGCTGATATAACTCATATATGAATGACATGTGTACAAAAGTCACTTATGTGATTTCTCAATTAATATATATGAGAATAATATTTTTTCAACTAAGATTAAATTTCTATTAAATTATTCATTAATACACATTCATAATAGTAGTATTCGTATTTGACATGAAAATAAGAAACTTAATTTTATATACAAATTAGTGTTAGTTTCAATTCTTAAAAAGATTTCATTAAATATATAATTTAAATATCTTATGACAATTTTTATTTTAAATAAAAAGTTTATGATTTTTTATTTATTTTGTAGCGTAACTAATATGAAAAGTTTCAGTTATATTGTTAACAATAATTTAAGCAATTTAAAAATCATATAAGATAAATATGTATCCACTTATAGTACCTATAATAAAAAATATTCATATATACTCAACTTTTTACTTTGTGTCTAAAATTGATATAACATGATTTTAAATTTTGAATGTTCAAAAGATGTAAATTATTCAAACACTTCTTTTTAATCAGATGTTTCAAGTTAAATTTTTATTATTAGATGTGTTTTAACAATAAATTTGTCATAAATTTAGGTAGATATTTTGATTCATAGTATTGTTTGGATTGTATGACAGTTGAAATAAGTTGGTTTATGGTTAATTTCCTTTTTAGAATCAAATTAAATAAATCAAAATTGAAAAACACCTACCAATCAAATTATAACAATTGATCTAACAATTCACCGATAAATGACATGTGTACAAAAGTCACTTAAGTGACTTCTCAATTAACATATAAGTGGATGAAAATAATATTTTTCCATCTAATATTAACTTCTTATTAATTTATTCATTAATACACATTCATAATAGTAGTATTTGTATTTGATATGAAAATAAGAAATTTTATTTTATATGAAAATTAGTTTTACTTTTAATCCTTAAAAATATTTCATTAAATATATAATTTAAATATCTTATGACAATTTTCATTTTAAATAAAAAAATTATGATTTTTTTATTTATTTTGTAGCGTAAACTTATATGAAAAGTTTCAATTATATTGTTAACAATAATTTTAGTTATTTAAAATGATATAAGATAAATATGTATCCACTTATATTTCCTATAATTAATATATATATATATATATATATATATATATATATAAAATTTTTACTTTGTGTTTAAAATTGATATAACATGATTTTAAATTTTAAATGTTCAAAAGATTAAATTATTCAAACGCTTATTTTTAATCGGATGTTTCAAGTTAAATTTTATTATTAGATGTGTTTTAAATTTAGGTTAATATTTTTATTCATAATATTGTTTATATTGTATAACAGTTGATATAAGTTGGTTCATGATTATTTTTATTTTTTAGAATCAAATTAAGTAAATCAAAATTGAAAAAAAAAACAACAATTTATAACAATTAATCTAACAACTCACCTATGAATGATATGCGTACAAAAGTCAATTAAGTTACTTCTCAATTAATATATAGGAGGATGAATAACTACGGAGAGGTGAGTTTATAGGGGAATTGCTTATTTTTCATGGTTAGCTTATATTTCACTTATGAATTGATTACCTAGAAAAAAATCAAGTTTTATATCATAATTATTTATTATGATAATTAAAATGTATACAACACAAACATAATAAGTTAATAAATAATTTAATTAATTAAAATAATTGATGCTAACTGATGATGTGTACAAAATAAATCTTCTATAATGAATTGACAACAAAAGATTATATTATATTTTATAAATTAACAGTATATATAACATACAAAATCAAGTAAAAATAACTAAAGAAGAATTTATTTACACAAATTTTAATCTATAGTTTATAAACTATAATTTTATTATAGATTACTACAATATAAAGAAAATTAGAATGAGTGATATTGTTATTAATGTTAGTTATTATGAGAATTAAGAAGTAAATAACATAAACAGTAAAAAAAAATTTTTTTAACAAATTAGATGGTCTAATGAGGTAGAAACTTAAGAAGAGATTATATTTTTACTTTATTTATTTAATTTTATAAAATCTAGGAAATTAACCAATGTAAAAATAAGAGATCTAAGTTTTGAAGTTCTCAAAATCTAATAAGAGTTACTCAATAAAGTTTCCAAAATTTGAAAGAGCTGGCCACTCAATAAGGTATTTAATGTGTTTCAACATTTTCCTTGAAAGCCGATTTACTCACCCTATAAAATCTCGGAGAACAACAAACTTTCACTAGCACTTAAAAGATCATCATGAGCTCTTTTGGATCCTCGCCGCATCCCAATGATCTGTTAATCTATACACTGAGGCCTCCAGCCTCGCCATCTCTCACACTGCCACCTCCTTCTCCACCCATCAACTTCAATGACCCTTTAAGTGCGGAAGAAAAGGAGGCATACGACAAACTACCACCTTGCGTGAAGGCAATCTCAGAGTACATCTATTATCGCATAGGCGACAACCTCAAACTCTACGACCCCCTACTCTACGACCCCCTTAAGAACCGAATCTACGAATACCTCAAAAATAAACCAGAGGTCACGAAGACGCACTTTCCAGTCGAGGCATCGACCAATCAAAAGCAGAAAAAGAAACAAAAATTCAAGAATGTTTGTGATCTTTACAAATAAATCTATTGGTTACCAAACACCAACACCTAATAATAAAATTCAAAGTCCAATAATAATCTTTTGCTCTGTTCTGACTTGCTCAATAAAAAGACTTCGTCGCAATATTAAAAATATTTTAAAAATTCTAATATATCATCAGTTCAGCTAATTAGATGAGATATTTTATTTATCTATATACATTATAGATGATATATTTTGTTTACCTATTCATATATCTAAATGAAGGGGAATTAGCTTATAGTTTGGTTAGGTTTTCTGTAACTTTACTTGTAATATATACTGACTTAACCACACGTCTTCAATCGGGTTGCGAATGGCGTCTCAGTGTCTGTAAGGAACCCGGGCATGAATTTTCTCTAACTTAGATTTATCCATTTGTGTGGCCAGACGACATGTATATCTAACTCTCATTGCAAGCAACCAGATCTGTCTGACGCCGGTGGACAAATGTACGGGAATTAGTCGGTTGGGTTGCAGTCCACCGTATACCGTGGATTAACAAAAAAAATAAAATATATATATATATACTGACTTGGGTGATGGGAAAGATTAGATAGTTTTCTTTAAGGATGATGTGCAATGTTCTATGAAATATATTGTTTTTCTTTGATTCTGTTCACATTTGTTTGTCCACAATGGGATGAAAGATATTAATTACTGTTTATAGGCCTCTCCTTCTTCGTCTTATACTATATAGGGAATCTGATTGTATATGAACCGATAGTAAATAATAATAATCGTAAAAGACTATAAACAATGTTCTCTCATCCATTCCACTTTCTATACAAGATCTTGACTTGCAGATTTAGTTCATATTCACACTAACTGACATTGTCTGATGATGCAGTTTTCAAGCTAATCAATATATTCCTCTTCCAAGCCACTCTCTTGTGTGATGAATGACAACGTAGTGGAGTTGTTCTACCATCTCCTACTACTCTGGTCATCTCACTGATATTTTATTCTTGAGTTTCTTAATTCAAGGGACTTGTCAGCCATTTGGGACTTATATATATCCAACACATATAACAATCCCACTTTCTGCACCATAAATGGTACATAATAAGTCATATCTAAGCTCACATTGGGAATGAGAGAAAGTCTCTGTTACCATGTTTCACTTTCAAGCCATATGGAGTTTGCTAGGGAAGGAAGGTCGCTACACTTCAATACAGGTTTGTCATCCCGTTGGGTAGCTGAAAGAGTTTTTGTTGTTGTGGAGTCCTGCTTGTTAATAACTGTGTTGATTCACATGTTTCCTGGTTCATGTCCAAAAAGGGTTCTGCAGATTTCATGTTGTTGGAATAACTAGATAGTTGAAATAGCAATGATCTTGTTCATGCTGATTCACCTAATATAGTTTATTCTGGAGGTTAAGTCAAAGATATTCTCAAAGATCTATCTGCCACAATATTATATAGGTGAAATCGTCAAACTTTTAGACTTTTATGCAGAGTTTAATAATTGTTATTACTTCTCACCTATTATCTTAAGTTTTGGGAGTTGGCATCTGTAATCTATGTGCTGTTCACATCCATCAGTCTACAGTTTATCTTTTTCTGTGTTGTTAAATAGTTTTTGGAGAGCTCCTGTGTGTTTTTCCGTTTCTCTGAAAAGGATAGGGAAAATTTTGAAGCTTTAAGGGATATGTCAGTATTTTCTTAATGTTAAGTGCTACTCCCTCCGTTTCATATTACTTGTCGTTCTAGGTTTATGCACATATATTATGAAAACATATGATTTTGTATATTTACAAAATAAAAACACAATTACATATACACCTAACCATATTTCAACTAATAGAAAAATAAAGTGGAGAAATCTTATTAATGAATTTTGCATTGAAACTCTAAAACGACAATTATTTTGAAACAAATTTTTTTTCCTACAACGACAAGTAATATGAAACGGAGTGAATATCATTTATAATAAGTACAAAAGGCTTAGGACAAAAAGCAGATCTAAAGGCAACTTATGAGGTTTGTCTATGGATGGCTTTATGTTCTTTATTAGAACTCAATATAAAGACCTGACATACCAACCCCAACCATGTGTTTTAGAGTTATGCACAGCTTTTTATGATGCTTTTGTGAAGACTATTCTATTGTGTATCCTAATCCTTACGTATATATTCATGCAGAGATCTTCGTACTTTTTGGGTCAGGCCATGTGACTTACTTTTCATGCAAAAAGCTTCCCCAGTCTTTTGTCTTTAAACACTTTAGCCTGTTTGCTTTAGCTACTGCCTTCTTAAAAGCAACAATGTTATTTTGACAGAGTTTTTCAAATTTTCTTTTTGTCTTCTGCTTGATGCTTGCCGGTGAGGCAGAACGTTAAACTCAGATAATTTGGCAAGTGGCATGGCACTTTCTTAGGCTCTGAGGTTCGTAGATGCTTCTTCCTATCTTTTCGTCTAATCACTAGTATGCTCATTCAGTAGTCTTCAATGAAGCCAATGTGGTTGCTACAAACTTACTATGGTAAAAGTATTTCAAATTCTTATGGTTTTGAGCTATGTTGATTGGTGGTATTAAAGGGACTGTCTAGGGAATATCATATTCATTCACGAAAACGATGACACAAATTCACCTTTCCACCTTTATCACATTATTGGTAAAGTTAATTAACTTTTTCATCTTTGTCCCTTTTGTCTGTCAAGGTGAAATCTAGACTTTTTATATTTTAAGATTGTTTACTGAACAATCTCGTTTGTTTGTTTTATGCTTTGTAGTTGTACTGACTTCATCTCCTTTTCATAGTAAAGCTCACATTTCCAAAAAGGTATGTATATGTTCAAATTGTCTAGATGTTAGTGAATACTTGCGAAAATAATAAAGATATACATGACATATTTTAACCATAATTAGTATATGCTGAAGGTGGACCTTTGAAAACCCCTATAAAAAGCCTTTAGTGAGAAGGCACTACTGTGTTAAAAAAAAGGTGAGAAGGCACTACTAACTTGGTAAACTCTACCAGGAACCGAGTTGAGACGGCCACTACAAATCCTTTTTGGATGCTAAACATCTTTTTATCCTACCTATTTGGAATAGATGCAGCAAGAGATGATGCTTGTTTATTTACATAGGCTCTGATGATTAAGTTGTTTATGTATAGAATACGCGGTTTGCTTTATGATGCCTAATTAACCTTGTTTAACTAATCTTATTTGTTGATAGCTACTGCTTCTTGCCTCCGAGCTCATGGGCTTTACATATGGTGATTTCAGTGTGGGCTTTGCTAGATTGGGTTTAATAAACCTGAGGTTAGCAAGCTTAAACTTACAATCTTCTAAACATACTTTTATTTTATGTAGTGTAAGTCTCTTCTAAGATTTGCAGTGAGCTCAAGATGAACTATTTGAATCTATTTTCCGTGGCAGGTAAATATAACCACAGAAAGTAAAGTTATATGAATGCCTTAAAGAGGGCGTGGAGACACATAAGAACTCTTACAAACATAAATGGAAAAGAGATGTAATCCTTCTTGAAACTCCTGGTAAAATAAAATTCTGAACTTCATACATATGGTATATTTTTCCAAGGCACAGCTTATTTTCGAAAAGTAGAGAAACTTATTCAACAAATGAAATCGAGAAATTATACAGAGAAATACTCTAAAATAGCTTTTAAAAAATTATCACAAAAATAGCATTCAAATAAGAAAATGACCAAAATATTACATTAAAGAGATACATATACACTTATATCCCTAGGGTTAACTAATCTAGATTTAGGGTTTAGAATTAAGGGGTGAGTTTTTGGGTTTAGGGTTACAAATTTTTTAAAAAATATATATAATATTAAAAATTTCAAAATAAATAAGAAACTATTTTGGTCATTTTTTTAACGGCTATTTTGTGACAAAATTTAAAAAAAAAAAACTATTTGAGAGAATTACCTAATCATATATTCTTTTAAATATCGTTGTTCTCAATCGGGTAGATTATTTGTGATTATTTTATTTCCTGCACTCCCAAATTGCTTATAGACTTGGACAATCTTACTGGTTAGATGCAGGGCACCTTTCAAATTCGTAACTACTTAAGATCCAGATTGCCCTCTACTCCTTGAGCAACTTGGATTGTAGGAGATACGCATTAAATACACATTCCTCAATAGTTTTGCATTTACTGAAAACTTTACATATGTTATACTTCATCTGTTTTTCTTTGTTGTTGTGGATTGATATCTTTAGAGCTATTGGATGGCATATTCTTCCATTGTTAGCGTCCATGTCTTTCACTGTCTCTAGCTGTAAAAACGATGTCCACGACAAAAGAAGTTCAGCCACCTAAAATGACATTTAGTGGTTGATAGTTAACGAAAAACAACGTACACGTAAGACCACACGTTTTAGTTCATATAGTATTTGACTGACTTTATAAAATTAATGCTAACATTCTTCTTCTCATTTTCATTTGTCATGTTCTCGAGGTTTCTTGTGACGATGCTTTTTCTACGTATATACCAGATGCTCCAGCAATGTTGGGCGTAACGGTTGAGAAAACTATGTGAATAATTTAGTATTGGTCGTAATGAATTGAGTAAGCAAGAAGATTTTGAATGGTGATTTCTTGTTTCACTTTCTGGATTTGAATATTATTTTGAGTTACAAAGACTAATGCCTTTTAGACCACTATCATATAAAACTAATTAAGCCCTTCTATACGCAACCACCGTTAATTTGATTACAGATAAAATAAAAATTACCAAATAGATTTCCTGTCCCCATACCTGTATTCTGATAAGGTTGCTAGCTAGTGCTATCATGTGAACTGTTGAAAAGAGCATGTTGAGGATTATACGTATATATTTTTTATTTTTTTTTGATCAAAACGTATATTTTTTTTTTGATAAGTAAATTATACGTATATACGTGTGCATATGTGCGTTACGTTACACGAGTCACGAGTGTCTGATATTTGTTCTTCTTGGTTTTACAGTGACCACTTTGGTAACTTGTTTGAATTTATTTCAAGAACCTCAATGATGCTGATCAAATCCGAAACACGAGCATTCTGGTTTCTCTGTCTTGTGTAAGTACCTTACAAAGATAAACCCTACGCACCTTATTTTGTGTTTTTATCTTACCTTAGAACATGTTTACTGAGGTTTTTAAAGACGGATCTCTTAGCGGGATTTAAGAGACGGTCTCTTAGCTTTTAACTAAAAAATTAAGAAACGTCTCTTAAATATCTTATTTAACAGATGTCTCTTAACTTTTTTTAGTTAAAAGCTAAGAGACTTTTTCTTAAATCTCGCTAAGAGACTTGTTTTAAAAAAAAACTCAATAAACATGCTCTTATAATTAGCTTTTATGGAATTTAGAGCTGGTTGCAAAATGCTCAGGTAAATGCATATGCATAGGTTGATTAAAGGTATATTCACGTTTACAAACAAATATTAAGGGTTAAATATATTCATTGGTGTGCATAGAAAGTCCGAGAATTTAGACGCGTTGGTTAGAAACTTAGGAGAAGAAGCAATTCAGTTGTTTAGCTGACATTCACAACCAAATTGTTGTTTTTTTTAAATAAGAGGAAGAGAACGGTTTAAGTGACATCACAATATTTCATAAATAATACTTTTGTAAGAACCTAGTGGCTTCCGTAATTCTTTAGCATTTTCTGTACCTGCTTCCTCTATTCTGAGACTGTGGTCCACTCTGCGAGGAACCCTAATTCAACAAGCAATTCAAATCCCTCTTTCCCCATATATATAT
>MU106390.1:95559-132530 GCA_012274485.2 Sinapis alba | reverse complement strand
GCCATCTGTACTGCCTGGATGGACCAAGGCCTGTCCAGACTGGTCAATCAGGCCATGAAAAATTGACCCATACGTATTGATAGGATTATATGATCAGCCATAATCCGTACTGAATGGAAGGATTTAACTCAACGGACCATGGACTGTCCGGTTTGATCCCATCAGTACATAAAAAATGACGCATACGTACTGATAGGCTGATATGATCAGCCATCCGTACTGCCTGGAAGGACCAAGGATTATCCAGACTGGTCCATCAGGCCAAGAAAAATTGACCCATATGTTTTTATAGGCTGATATGATCAGCCATATCCGTATTGAATGGAAGGATTTAAGTCAACAGATCATGACTGTCCGGACTGGTCCGATTAGTACATGAAAAATGACTCATATGTACTGATAGGCTGATACGATCAGCCATCCGTACTGCCTGGAAGGACCAAGGACTGTCCATACTGGTCCATCACGCCATGAAAAATTGTCCTATACGTACTGATAGGCTGATATGATCAACCTTATACAGACTGAATGGAAGGATTTAACTCAACGGACCATGGACTGTCCGGACTGGTCCCATCAGTACAAGAAAAATGACTCATACGTAGTGATAGGCTGATACGATCAGCCATCCGTACTGCCTGGAAGGACCAAGGACTGTCCAGACTGGTCCATCAGACCATGAAAAATTGACTCATATGTACTGGTAGGCTGGTATGATTAGACTTAACCATACATAATGGAAGGATTTAACTCAACAGACCATAGACTGTCCAGACTCGTCCCATCAGTTCATTAAAATTGGCCCATACGTACTGATAGGCAGATTCAATCAGCCATATGTACTGCCTAGATTGACCGAGGACTGTCCAGACTGGTACATGAGGCCATGAAAAATTGACCCATACGTACTGATAGACTGATATGATCAGCCTTATCCATACTGAATGTAAGGACTTCAGTCAATGGACTATAGACTGTCCAGATTTGTCCCATCAGTACATGAAAATGACCCATACGTACTGATAGGCTGATACGATCAGCCATCCCTACTGCCTGGATGTTCCAAGGAATGTCTAGACTGGTCCATCAGGCCATTAAAATTGACCCATACGTACTGATAGGCTGATATTATCAGTCTTATCGTTACTGAATGTAAGGACTTCACTCAACGGACCATGGACTGTCCAGAGTGGTCCTACAAGTACATGAAAAATGACCATACGTATTGATAGGCTGATACGATCAGCCATCAGTACTGCCTGGATGGACCAAGGACTGTCCAGACTGGTCCATCAGGCCATGAAAAATTGACCCATACGTACATATAGGCCGATATGATAAGCCTTAACCATACTGAATGGAAGGATTTAACTCAACGGACCATGGACTGTCAAGACTGGTCCCATCAGTAAATGAACAATTACCCCATACGTACTGATAGGCTGATACGATCAGCCATCCGTACTGCCTGGATGGACCAAGGCTTGTCCAGACTGGTCCATCAGGCCATGAAAAATTGATCCATACGTTCTGATAGGCTGATATGATCAGCCTTAACCATAATGAATAAAAGGATTTAACTCAACGAACCATGGAGTGTCCGGACTGGTCCAATCAGTACATGAAAAACGACCCAGACGTACTGATAGGCTGATACGATCATCCATCCGTACTGCCTAGAAGGACCAAGGACTGTCTAGACTAGTCCATTACGCCATAAAAAATCAACCCATACGTATTGATAGGCTGGTATGATCAGTTTTATCCGTACTGATTGGAAGGATTTAACTTAACGGACAATGGACTGTCTAGACTGGTCCCATCAGTACATGAAAAATGACCCATACACACTGATAGGATGATACGATCATCCTTCTGTACTGCCTTGATGGACCAAGGACTGTCCAGTCTGGTCAATCAGGCCATGAAAACTCGACCCATACGTATTGATAGGCTGATATGATCAGCCTTATTCATACTGAATGGAAGGATTTAACTCAACGGACCTTGGACTGTCAAGACTTTTTCCATCAGTACATGAAAATGACCCATACGTACTGATAGGCTGATACGATCAGCCATCCGTACTG
Source organism: Sinapis alba (assembly GCA_012274485.2). Classification (NCBI taxonomy): domain Eukaryota; kingdom Viridiplantae; phylum Streptophyta; class Magnoliopsida; order Brassicales; family Brassicaceae; genus Sinapis; species Sinapis alba. The sequence goes on along the minus strand of MU106390.1, from coordinate 130,440 downwards.
CCTGGATGAACCAATGACTGTCCCGACTGGTCCATCAGGACATGAAAAGTCGACCCATACGTACTGATATGCTGATATGATCAGCCTTATCAGTACTTAATGAAAGGATTTAACTCAACGGACCATGGACTGGTTCCATCAGTACATGAAAAATGACCCATACATACTGATAGGCTAATATGATAAGCCATTCGTACTGCCTTGATGGACCAAGGACTGTCCAGACTATCCCATCAGGCCAAGAAAAATTGACCCATATGTACTGATAACCTTAACTGCCTCCCCATGCAACCTTTCGCCTATAACTGCCCACTGGCAGTTCCTAGATGGGTTTGTACCATTTGCCAACGCCCTGGACCGAGCCTAGGGACTGTCCAAGCCATTAACCCAACAGCCGGACCACAAGACCCAACCGGCTGACCCACTTTGACCCGACCCAGCCCAACTACCCAAGACCCTAACACTACTCCCAGCTGAGATGAGCTGACTCCCAGATGGTCCAGCTAACTGAGCTAGTGGTACAGCTCATGGACCTGAACTAACTTAGTTCGAGCTATACCGAGCATTGCCCAGCTGGCCGAGCTTCTCAAACCCGCAACCAAGCTGTCCAACTACTCCTCCACCCTGTCCAACTTTGTATCCTTCCTTCTCTTGTTTAAGACTTAGGGAACTAATGTACTTAACCCAATTTCCAAGTCATGGTACACTTGCCTTCTGATCATATGACCGGCTAGTTCATTTCCTCAAATCATGACTCGTCCTTCCGGACCTACTCAGGTCTGGGGGTGTGACAAGTCTCCCCCACTTGAATTGGATTCGTCCTCGAATCCGAGTCAAATGTTTCCTTGTCTAGAAATTGATCAAACCACTTAGGGAAATCGACCCTCATTTTGGCTTCAGTCTCCCAAGTTGTTTCCTCTCTTCCATTACACTCCCAGATTACCTTGACCATATGTATTGTTTTTATTCTCGATGATTTTTCTATCATTTCTACGATCCGAACTGGCCTTAACCCTAAAGTCAAGTTCTTACATAGATCAGTAGGAATTTCTGGTTCCACTATATCTCGATCCGTCAAACACTTCTGGAGTTGGGATACATGGAACACGTTATGGAACACGTTATGGAATGCTTCTAGCTCAGAAGGCAAGTCCAATTTGTATGCCACCTTACCCACTCTTTCCACAATCTTGAACGGACCCAGATATATTGGGTCGAGTTTCCTTCTAATAGAAACCCTCGACCTTCCTTTGAAAGTGATTATTTTTAGATACACAAGGTCACCAACCTCGAACTCCATATATTTTCTTCTTCGATCCGCATAGTTCTTGTGCCGATCCTGGGGTTCTCTCATCCTGTCCCTCACAACTCTAATCTTTCTCGTGGTTTCATCCACAATCTCAGGACCCAATGGAAAGGTGTCCGGCATGGTCGTCCATACAAAGCCTCATATGGCGACATGCCTATACTCGAATGAAAAACTAATATTGTAAGCAAACTCCACTAAAGGTAAGTGTCTTTACCAGGAATCTCCCCAGTCCAAGACACATGCTCGCAACATGTCTTCCAACGTTTGAATGGTACGTTCCAACTGACCATCCGTCTGCGGATGATAGGCTGTCCTCATGTGTACTCTCGTTCCTAAGGCTTTCTGGAAAGCCTGCCAGAAATGAGAAGTAAACCTTGAGTCCCTATCTGAGACAATGCTGGCTGGTATACCATGCAACAGTACAATCTCATCTAATACTTACGAACGATCCGGTCGAAACCATCAGAATTTCTGATGGACAAGAAGTGTGCTGATTTAGTCAAGCAATCCACTATGACCCAAACCGCCTCCTTCTTGTTTCTGGTTGTGGGGAACCCAATCACAAAGTCCATTGTGATGTGATCCCACTTCCACTCCGGAATTGGCAAACTCTTCAGCAACCCACTAGGAACCTGATGCTCAGCCTTGATGAGTTGGCAAGTGGGACACTTAGCCACCCATTCGGCGACATCTGCCTTCATACGTATCCAATGATAGTATCTCTTAAGGTCGTGGTACATCATGGTAGCACCAGGATGTACTGCGAATTTGGATTTATGAGCTTCTCTCATAATCTCCTCCTTAAGACTCTTATCCTTGGGTACACTGACTCGCCCATGAACCAAGATGGTACCATCTCTTGCAATATGGTACTTCGTCTTGTCATTGTTGGCAACCCCTTTCAGTTCCTCATCCAGCCCTTGGGCTATCCAAATTCTAGTGAGTAGGTCAGCCTTGTTCACCGCTTCCAGACATAATGGTTCCTCTCTACCAGGTAATGAATTTAAATGTAAAGTACGAACCATACCTTCCTGACCGTCCGCTTTGCCCTTAGTTGATACATCCGTCCCCTTCCGGCTCAAGGCATCAGCCACAAGGTTAGCCTTTCCCGGATGGTAAGGGATGTCCACATCATAATCTGCTACGAACTCCATCCACCTGCAATGCCTCAGATTAAGCTCAGGTTGGGTTAGTATGTACGTCAGACTCTTATGGTCCGTAAGTACCTGAACTTTGGCACCATACAAGTATGATCTCCAAATCTTTAAGGCGAACACTACCACGACCATTTCCAGGTCTTGGTTAGGATAGTTCCCTTCATGCTTCTTTAGCTGCCTAGATGTGTAGGCTATGACCTTCCCATGTTGTGTCAACACACAACCCAATCCTGTCAAGAATGCGTATGTGTAAACCAAATAGGGTTGGTCAGCCTCCAGAAGAACTAGGACTGGTGCACTAGTCGACATGTTCTTAAGTGCTGAAAAGCATTTCTCAGTCTTTTCAGACAATATGAACTTCACATCCTTCCCGGTCAACTGCGTCATAGGTTGAGCCAATTTAGCCAACCCTTTCACAAACTTTCTATAATAACCCGCTAGACCAAGGAAGTGTCTCACCTCTGAGGCCTTTTTGGGTTGAGGCCACTCATGTATGGACTTAATCTTTTCTGGATCAACCGAGACACCCTGATCGGAAACAATATGTCCCAAGAACTTAATGCTCTTTTGCCAAAAACTGCACTTGCTGAATTTAGCATAAAGCTTGTGTTCCCGCAATTGTTCCATCACGGCTCTCAAATGTCTTTCATGAGATTCCTTGTCCTTAGAGTATACAAGTATGTCATTAATAAAGATGATTAAAAAAATTTCCAAGAAATCCCTGAAAACATTATTCATCAACTTCATGAATGCAGTCGGTGCATTTGTTAGGCCGAAGGGCATAACCCGAAACTCGTAATGGCCATACCTCGTCCTAAATGTTGTCTTCCTTACATAACTAGGCTCTATGGGAATCTGATGATACCCTGAAGCCAGGTCAATTTTGGAAAACCACTTTGCACCACAAATACCTGTTCTTCACAGTTACCCGGTTCAACCCTTGATAGTAAATACACATTCAAAAGCTACTGTCCTTCTTTTTCACAAAAGAACAGGTGCTCCCCATGGCGAACTACTCGGCCGTATGAACTCCTTATCCAGAAATTCCTCTAATTGCTTCTTGAGCTTGGCCATTTTGGCAGGAGCCATGCGGTAGGCACTTTTAGAAAATGGAGCCGTACCAGGTTCTAGTTCTATGGTAAATGGATCAGACCTATCAGGGGGTAAGCCCTGTAGTGACTGAAACACATCCACAAACTCCTTAACCAACGGAATCCCATCTGGGTTACCACCCCCTTTTACTCTCTTTGTGGCGATTGTGGCTAGATATGCTTCACAACCTCGTTTCAGCATCCTTTCCGCACGGACTGCTGACACAACAAAGAATCCTGAAGACGATCCTTTTCCTTGGAATGTAATCATGGGTTCATCCCCACCTTTAAACAAAACACGAGTACTATGGCAGTCTATGGTGGCCCGATACTTCCCTAACCTAACCAGTCTATGCTTAAGATTACCTCGTAATTCTTTAGGGGGACAGCAATAAGATCCGCATGCATTTTCCTGTCCTGGATTGACACAGGATGTTTTCAATCAGTCTTAGCAAATGCATCACTTGCCCACCGGCAGCATTAACTATCCTGCCACATTCCCTAGTTCCCACATGGAACAATCCCTTTCGATTGACTCTGGACTCACATCTCTGGACTTAGTCATTTAGCCAAACAACCCCACTGGCTTCGTAACCCTTGAGAAGTCTTCATATGGTTAAGGATATGAATATAGCCCTTCTCGGCTCATGCATCATCCTACAACCTTTGTCCATCCTATTGACTGACAATGCCCATCAGATCCTAAGTCAATCAACCAACCATCCTCACATGACTTAGAGCTGATGAGTATTCATCTGGCCTGATCGGCCATGGACTATATCCCAAACAGTAGATATGTCTTGTTCTTACCTACCAATGCATTCAATAATCAGGTTAGTTATTACACCTTGATCCAACTATGGATCAGGTCGTCCATACTCAACCATGAACATATTACACACGGCCTTCACTTAACAGTCACACCAAGGCGTAGTACTTATGGTCCATAACACAATACATGTCATACTCTTCGACATGGCTCTTAGCAAATCCTTAGCACATAGCTTACCAACACCACGGTTGATAACTAGCACAGAGAGTGGTCACTAGATAACAATGACACGGCCATAACTTGGAAACCATTCCAAGTACAAACACTTATCACCAAATCACATAACCCAACCACCCATGACCCATATCGATCATACGAATGAGTACACGGACTGGCCGGTTATCTTTCTTGGGCCCACGACCCTGTACCTGCATAAAACAATCCTCTGGGTTCCTTAGTCATTCAATCAACTATCCCCACTGACCAAACAACTCATTGGAAGTCTTCTCTTGTAATCGCAAATCCATAGCACCGATCATATAGTCAATTACATCATCCGCATGTATTGGTCCATTGGCTCTGGATTCACTCATTGAACCGACCAAGTCTATAGTCAATCCATGACCCCTCAAAATCCTAATAGCATCCATCGACACCGAACAACACACCAGACAAGAACTGAGTTCAAGCCAGGGTCAATTGATAGACACGATCCGGCATATGGTTATGGTTAGCGAGTATGGTTTCCAAATGGACATGGCTTTTACTATACCAAGTCAAATCCATTACCCAATCCCAAACAACCAATCCGCAAATACAGAGAAATAGAAGAAGAAGAGAGTAGAATTCACAAAGTAAAGAGAATTGGACATAAACCAATAGCCCGATGCCTTACACCCAAAGTGGCCATCCGATTGTCTAGCCTATGAACCGATGATCATGCCACTAACCTTGCTTGCACGTTCTGGATTCTTGGAGCCTTCCTTCAACCCCTTGTCTTTGGCTCTGGGATCCATCCCACTCGGCCTTGACTTACCAGAATCGATTTTAACCTTGCCGTTGTTAAATCTCCACAACATTGATCCTTACGATCGATTTCTCTTTCTCTTTCTTTCTTTCTCTCTCGTGGCTTTCTCTCTGTGTTTACTTAAGAAAACTAATGGAAACTGATATCCATTTTCGTGCCCAGGGTCTTCAATATATAGGCAAAGGCGTGGTCAACTGCCTTGGCCAAGGGGACACCATTTTGGAAGCGAATGGGCACCTTTGGTCCCACCACATCCCTTCGGCCTTAACCACCTCCCCATATATCCTTTCGCCTATAGCTGCCCACTGGCAGTTCCTATATAGGTTTGGACCCTTTGCCAAGACCCTGGACCAAGCCTAGGGACTGTCGAAGCCATTGACCCAACAGCCAGACCACAAGACCCAACCAGCTGACCCAACCTTACCTTACCCAGCCCAACTGCCCAAGACCCTACCACTACTCCCAGCTGAGATGAGCTGACTCCCAGCTGGTACATCTGACTGAGCTAGTGGTCCAGCTCATGGAGCTGACCTAACTTAGTCCGAGCTAGACTTAGCTTAGACTAAGCATTGCCCAGCTAGCCGAATTTCTCAAACCCGCAACCAAGCTGTCCAACTACTCCTCCAGCCTGTTCAACTATGTATCCTTCCTTCTCTTGGTTAAGAATTAGTGAACTAATGTACTTAAACTCATTTCCAAGTCATGGTACGCTTGACTTGTTGTCATATGACCGGATAGTTCGTTTCCTCGAACCATGATTTTTCATGGCCTGATGGACCAGTCTGGACAGTCCTTGGTCCATACAGGCAATACGGATGGCTGATGATATCAGCTTATCAGTATGTATAGGTCATTTTTGATGTACTGATGGGACCAGTCTGGACAGTCCTTGGTCTGTTGAGTTAAATCGTTCCATTCAGTACGGATAAGGCTGATCATATCAGCCTATCAGTACGTGTGGGTAGATTTTTCATCGCCTGATGGAACAGTCTGGACAATCGTTGGTCCATCCAGGCAGTATGGATGGCTGATCATATCAGCCTATCAGTACTTATGGGTCATTTTTCATGTACTGATGGGACCAGTCTGGACAGTCCATGGTCCATTGAGTTAAATCCTTCCATTCAGTACGGATAAGGCTGATCATATCAGCCTATCAGTACGTGTGGGTCGATTTTTGATGGCCTGATGGACCAGTCTGGACAGTCCTTTGTCCTTCTAGGCACTACAGATGGCTGATCGTATCAGGCCAATAGTATGTATGGGTCATTTTTTCATGTACTGATGGGACCAGTCCATACAGTCCATGGTCTGTTGAGTTAAATCCTTCCATTATGTACGGATAAAGCTGATCATATCAGCCTATCAGTACGTCTAGGTAGATTTTTCATGGCCTGATGGACCATTCTGGACAATCCTTGGTCCATCCAGGCAGTACGGATGGCTGATCGTATCAGCCTATCAGTACATATGGGTTATTTTTCATGTATTGATGAGACCATTCTGGACAGTCCATGGTCCATTGAGTTATATCCTTCCATTTAGTATGGATAAGGCTGATAATATCAGCCTATCAGTACGTGTGGGTCAATTTTTCATGTCTTGATGGACCAGTCTGGACAGTATTGGGTCCTTCCAAGCAGTACAAATGGCTGATCGTATCAGCCTATCAGTATGTATGGGTCATTTTTTATGTACTGATGGGACCAGTCCGTTCAGTCCATGGTCCGTTCAGCTAAATCCTTCCATTCAGTATGGATAAGGCTGATCATTTCAGCCTATCAGTATGTATGGGTCAATTTTTCATGGCTTGAAGGACCAGTCTGGATAGTCGTTTGTTCATCCAGGTAGTGCGGATTGTTGATCATATCAGCCTATCAGAACGTATGGGTCATTTTTCATGTATTTATGGGACCAGTCTGGAAAGTCCATGGTCCATTTTGTTAAATCCTTCCATTCAGTACGGACAAGGCTGATCATAACAGCCTATTAGTACGTGTGTGTCAATTTTTCATGGCTTGATGGACCAGTCTGGACAGTCCTTGGTCCATCCAGGCAGTATGGATGGCTGATCGTATCAGCCTATCAGTACGTATGGGTCATTTTTCATGTACTTATGGCACCAGTCTGGACAGTCCATGGTTCGTTTAGATAAATCCTCCATTCAGTACGGATAAGGCTGATCATATTTGTAGCATCCCCGATCCTGGATAGGATCGCCCTGATGAATCATGGTGCGAGGAGACGCATCAGTCAGGTCATATGACCTAAAGACAAGCGTGTCATGTTCCACAAACGTGGTTAATGGAATCAGATTGCTTGAACTTAACCAAAACAAGGAAGAGGCAAACTCATAAGAGTTTCACGAGTAATTCGGTAGCTGGACAAGGTCCGGGTGAAGATCGATGAATGGATCATGGGAAACCTTAGTCTAGGTCTGGAAATAGACAAAGGGAATTATAAGTATTGAATAAGATGAAAAAATCAAGCTGGACGCAATGTACAACAGCTAGGCGATGAAAGCAAGAAGTTGAACCAGTTGAACGGAGCTCGGTTGGAGCTCATGTAGAGTGTGTCAGCTTCCTGATCTGGATGGACTAGCTCAATCAGCTGGGTCATATGGGGATAAGCTCAACTCAGCTTGAATGAGTGTTTAAGTCTTGGGCAGTTGGCCCGGGTCTGGATAGTGACTGGGCCATGTAGACGACCCATGTGTATCGATGGGCTGATGGGCTCTTGTGGTTGGACCATGGGAGTGGGCAATCAGTTTGGGATTGTTTTAGACATGTACAGTAGTGGATTGTCAGGTACAGAACGTTTGGTAACTTCCATAGGCGAATGGGTGTGATCTGGACCATTGATTAAATCAATGGCCAGAATTGATACCGAAGGGATGCAATGATTAAGAAGTAACCACCCATTCTTCTATATAAGGCAGGCAAGTCCGTTTCTTTACAGTCACGCCAGGGGCTTCTTCCCACTTCCTGAAACACGAGGAAAACAAGAGAGAAAATGTTAGATGGTCGGATTGAATTATCAAACACCGAGAGAGGCATTTGAAGGCAACATGTAGACTGGTTTGTTGGCAATCAAGGGGAAAGATATGAACGACCCTTTGATGGGTTTTGATCATTGTTGAAATCACCCAGGGACTTATCCAAAGCCTTATATCACACGCAAATGGTCAGGGAAGAAGATAGATGGCCGGATTACACTTGTAAGGGGCAAGGCAGCCTTAAGGGCAGTTATGCGCAAGAGGCAGTTTTGCGGGCAAACAAAGGGGAAGTTGTGAACGACCCTTTGATGGAGTTTTATCATGGATGATCATGTCCTATGCTTCCTTTGTGTCTGGGTAACACACGAAAATATCCAGGAGAGAAGGGAGAAGGTCGGACTTTACTCTCAATGGCATGAACAGCCTTGAAGGTGGATGCAGTGCAGAAACTGGTTTCATGAAAGTTCCATGGATGGGAAGAGAGGCACGACCCTTAAATGGATATTATAATTACTGTAAGTATTCAATAAGTATTGATAGAGGTGTAATCAAGAGAAGTATGACCGTTCATGATAAGGGATGGCACAAGATCTACAATCATCATTGATAAGGTAACATGTTTACAATTACTTTCTAGTTATATTTCTGTCTCTTGTGGTGTGGTTAAGGCCAAGTATGGCACGACCCTTGAAGAACATATATTGTGATATAAACTAAGGATCCAGGACCCTGAGAGAAGAGGCGGATCATTGCTGATCTAACTCATCCATGTGGGATTATAGTTAGATGATATTCATTGGATAGTGATCCACAATGGACCATGGATTGTTGTTGGGTTCGATCATGGTGTGAACCATTGATCCGGCCCATTGAGGAGTCACATTGGAGTCCTAGTATAAGGGGAACCATGTGGAGTGCAAGTTCCAATTCGTATGGAACCAACAACAAGCAAAGGAGATGAGTAAGGATAATACTTGCTGGAATGGACCACAAGTATTGAGCTGGTGTGTTTGTACAAGAAGGCCGTTTGTGATCTGATCATGGGCAAGATGGACGACCTGATCCTTAGATGATGGATCATGGTGGCTGATCTGATTGATCAAAGGATACACCGGTTGTAACAGCAAGACTGATCGGCTTCATTGCGACATGGTTCCATGGCCGGTTAGGTATGTGTGAAGACTCATCAGTTATGAGTCATGTGGGGTGGTTGGTTGATTGACTTGGGATATGATGGGCATTATTAGTCCATGAGAGTACTTGGCTCCTGAGGAGAATACTCCTAAGACATGGAGGCACTGAACCATGGCCTTGGCCGGTTCAGGAATGAGGTCCATGGCCTTGGCCGGACTGTTCATGGTCGAGATCTATATGGTCTAGATAGATTCATTGAATTTTGATTATGGGAATCTCTTAGTAGGGATTTTTCAAGAGTTTTAGTGAATTTTAATTATTTTTTGGAGCACTTTTGGAAGTGGCCATAAATGTACCTAGACTTCCCAAAGGTTACTTAGTCTGTGGGGATGGTTGGTTTAATGACTAAGTACCAAAGGGAAGGGTTTATGCAGGTGTAAGAGAGCTGTACGAGTATACGGGGAGCTGGGCAAAGCTACCTCGCAGCTCGGTCAGCTGGAAAAGAGTAAATGGAACCACAAATGAAGTGGTTCAGCTCAGCTAGATGGATGAGCTAGCTAAACAGCTAAGTCAGCTGGGACCGATGAGCTAACAAGCTCTGTGGATGTGGCAAAGGTATGATTTAGCAATTACTTGGATAAATTAGTAACTTGCTAAGATGCTGGTAGAATGGTTAGGGGAATGGAACCTTGAATTAGTATGACTTAATCCGTGTCAAGGATTGGTCTATATAGTGAAATGGTAGTTAAGTGAAGTGACCATGTCGTAGACGATCGAAAAGACCGAGCGACATGAGGCATCGACAGCGGCCTAGTTGGTCGGGTCGGGGTCTTACAATATCAGCCTATTAGTACCTGTGGGTTGATTTTTCATTGCCTGATGGACCAGTCTGGACAGTTCTTGGTCCTTCCAGGAAGTACGGAAGGCTGATCGTATCAGCCTATCAGAACGTATGGGTCATTTTCCATGTACTGATGGGACCAGTCTGGAGAGTTCTTGGTCCGTTGAGTTAAATCTTTCCATTCAGTATGGATAAGGCTGATAATATCAGCCTATTTGTATGTGAGTGTTGATTTTTCATGGCCTGATGGACCATCCTGGACGGTCCTTGGTCCATCTAGGAAGTACGAATGGCTGATCGTATAAGCCTATCAATATGTATGCGTCATTTTTCATGTACTGATGGGACCAGTCCGTACAGTCAATGGTCCGTTGAGGTAAATCTTTCCATTCAATATGGATAAGGGTGATCATATCAGCCTATCAGTACGTATGGGTCAATATTTCATGGCCTGATGGAGCATTCTTGACAGTCCCTGGTCCTTCCAGGCAGTACGGATGACTGATCGTATCTGGCCATCAGTACGTATGGGTAATTTTTTATGTACTGATGGGACCAATCAAGATGGTCCATGGTCTATTGAGGTAAATCCTTCCATTCAGTATGGTTAAGGCTGATATGATTAGCCTGTCTGTATGTATGGGTTGATTTTTCATGGCCTGATGGACCAGTCTGGACAGTCCTTGGTCCATCCAGGCAGTGCGGATTTCTGATCGTACCAGACTATCAGAATGTATGGGTCATTTTTTATGTATTGATGGGACCAGTCTGGACAGTCCATGGCCGTTGAGTCAAATACTTCCATTCAATACGGATAATGATAGAACCAAAATAAGGATCACTCTTTCGGTATGGATGATATGGACTCAGATCCGGAAGGATTGAGAACTGATGGATCGAGGGGTGACACAATGGGTTGTGGAATAGCCCAAAGATACTACCAGAGATTCGAAGGCTGCCGGATGTGACGCACCGGTCCAACTCAACGAAGTGATTCACTTGGAGATGACCTCACCAAGAGAAGTGTGAATGTTCTAAGCAAAGAACAATGAGAGAAAACTCAAAAGAGAAGTAAGAAAAATCGATGTGTATTTTATTCATGGGATACTCACTTATTTATAAGGTTTGTGAGTTAAAGAAACATAAAGAATGTTGTGGGAAAAGACAACATTGAAAATAGAAATGAATGAAAACAAGACATAGAAAATAGAAATTTGACCAAGACTAGTTAAAGTTCGGAAACTGAGGGAGACTTGGCAAGGTTCATTGACTGTCCAGGTTCATTGACTGTCCAGGTTCATGATGTGTCCAGGTTCATGATGTGATGATCAGGTCGTCCGCAGTAAGGAGCAGGATGTTTGTAAGGCTTCCCGCAACGTCAATCATCGATGATCCATGAACGGATGAAGAGATAGCTCGACCTAAATTTTCAGAGAGCTTAAGTAACCTTCCTTTGGAGTAGTTGGAAGCATCGATCATCATGAAATCAACAAAGTGGTCGGAAAGGTCGTGATCAGCCTGATCCGGTCGTGCGGTGCGTCCCAAACGGGCCAGGAAGGACAGGCTAAGTCCGGAATCTGATTCTTCTCGATGATCAAGGGTTCTGGCTTGACTGTTGGCTCTAGAATGACAAATGGGTCGGGGAAGAACGCCTGTGGGCTGGCTGATTCGGTCATCAGGTCGTGGATCCATCCTTAGGTCGCGTCCGGGTGCACGCGGGTCGATCCGGTACACGGCTCTGTCCGTTGATCTGGTACGGCTGACTGGCTGAACCTCAGTTGGACTGATCTGATCGTCCTGGTCACCTTGCTGAGTCTGCTCCACGTCCTGGTACAGGTCCTGGGTTCTATCATTCCCTCCCTCTTCAAAAAGATTTGACCACAAATCCGGATCATCTGCACAAAAAAGAGATAAATCAGAAACATTAAAACTTGAAGAGATATCATACTTACCCTGAAGATCAAGCTGGTAAGCATTGTCATGGAGTTTCTTGAGAATCTGGAATGGACCATCGACCCGGGGCATGAGTTTTGACTTCCTTTGTTCCGGGAATCGTTCCTTCCTCAAATGGACCCAAACAAGATCACCTTCTTGGAAGATCATTTCTTTTCTCTTCTTGTCTGCAAGTCGTTTGTAACCCTCGGTCTTGGCTTCAATGTTGGCCCGGACCTGTTCATGCAGCTTCTTGATTGTGTCCACTTTCCTCTTGCCATCTGTACTAACTCGTTCACTCAAAGGCAAAGGTAAAAGATCAAGTGGAGACAAGGGATTAAATCCATAAACAACCTCAAAAGGAGAAAACTTAGTAGCTGAATGTAATGCATGGTTATAAGCAAATTCAACATGAGGCAAACATTCTTCCCAAGTCTTAAGATTCTTTTTAACCAACGATCTAAGCAAAGCAGACAAGGTTCGGTTAACTACTTCAGTTTGCCCATCAGTTTGCGGATGGCAAGTTGTAGAGAACATCAATCTAGTGCCTAACTTAGACCATAAGGTCTTCCAAAAATAACTAAGGAACTTAGCATCACGATCAGAGACAATGGTCTTAGGCATTCCATGCAATCTAACAACTTCCTTAAAGAATAAATCTGCAACTTGCACAGCATCATCAGTTTTGTGACAAGGAATGAAATGAGCCATTTTTGAGAACCTATCAACAACCACAAAGATAGAATCTCGTCCAGCTTTGGACCTAGGCAAACCAAGCACAAAATCCATAGAAATGTCTACCCAAGGATGAGAGGGAATGGGTAGAGCTGAGTACAAACCGTGGTGTGATGCTTTAGGCTTAGACTTCTTGCACACCACACATCGGCTACAGATCCTCTCAACATCTTTCATCAAACTCGGCCAATAGAAGTGGTCATGAACAGCCTTGTAAGTCTTCTTGACACCAAAGTGTCCCATAAGTCCTCCTCCATGAGCTTCCCTGAGAAACAACTCCCTCAAAGAACATTGGGGCACACACAAACGGTTATCAAAGAATAAGAAACCAGAATTTTGAAAGTATTTCCCATAAGCAACCTTGGTGCATTTTCGAAGAATCTCTTTAAAATCCTGATTAGAGGCATAAAGATTCTTGATAAATTCAAAGCCAAGCAATTTAGTTTCAAGGGCTGAGAGAAGAGTATACCTTCGAGATAATGCATCGGCCACAACATTCTCCTTACCTTGTTTGTACTTGATCACATAAGGGAATGTCTCAATGAACTCCATCCAACGAGCATGCCTCTTGTTGAGCTTCTGCTGACCCTTAAGGTGTCTTAGAGACTGATGGTCAGTGTGGATGATGAACTCCTTAGGCCAAAGATAGTGTTGCCACGTTTGAAGGGCTCTCACCAAGGCATAGAGTTTCTGGTCGTATGTGGGGTAGTTGAGCATGGCTCCTCCAAGTTTCTCACTGAAATAAGCCACTGGTTTTCCATCCTGCATCAACACAGCACCAATACCAACACCAGAAGCATCACATTCGATTTCAAAAGCTTTAGAAAAATCTGGAAGTACAAGTAAAGGGGCATTAGTCAACTTCCCTTTAAGAATTTTGAATGCTTCTTCCTGAGATGGTCCCCATTTGAACCCCACATTCTTCTTGATTACTTCAGTAAGAGGAGCGGCCAAGGTACTGAAGTTTTGAACAAATCGCCTATAGAAGCCGGCAAGGCCATGGAAGCTTCTTACTTCACCAATGGTGGTCGGAATTGGCCAGTCCCGAATTGCTTGGACCTTCTGCTCGTCCACTCTCAAGCCATCTGCACCTACAACAAAACCTAGAAAGACCACATGATCTGTGCCAAAAGAACACTTTCCAAGATTAGCAAACAAACGTTCCTTTCTAAGGACTTCAAGAACAGATTTCAGGTGCTGTTTGTGCTCATCAAGGCTTTTGCTGTAAATAAGAATGTCATCAAAGTAAACCACAACAAAATGACCAATAAAAGACCTCAAGACATGATTCATTAGGCGCATGAAAGTACTAGGTGCATTTGTTAGGCCAAAGGGCATAACAAGCCACTCATACAAACCTAGTTTTGTTTTAAAGGCCGTTTTCCACTCATCACCTTCTTTCATCCTAATCTGATGATAGCCACTTTTCAAATCTATCTTAGAAAAGTACTTAGAACCATGGAGTTCATCAAGCATATCATCAAGGCGAGGGATAGGATGTCGATACTTTACCGTGATGTTGTTTATGGCCCGGCAGTCCACACACATCCTCCAGGAGCCATCCTTCTTCGGTACAAGTAGAACAGGCACGGCACAGGGACTGAGACTCTCTCTGATGTATCCCTTCTCAAGCAAGTCGTTTATCTGTTTCTGCAGCTCCTTGGTCTCGACCGGATTAGTGCGGTACGCTGGTCGGTTCGGTAGAGAGGCGCCCGGGACGAGGTCGATCTGATGCTCAATGCCTCTCACTGGTGGCAATCCTTTCGGATTTTCTTCTGAAAACACATCAGAATAATCCTGCAAGATACCTAAAAACTCACTCGGAATCTCCGGTGCAAGGTCAGAAGAAGATGAGGCCAAGAGAGACTCTTTATAAACTAGTAAGAGGAATGGCTTTTGAGAGAAAAGAGACTTCCTTACCTGACTTTCTTTGACAAAGAAGTTGGAATTTCTGGTACTGGTTTCAGGTTTATCAGCCTTAGAGTCTTGGTCTCGGTTCTTCTTAAGTTGGACCTGGTCTTGATGGACTTCCGAAGGTGACAAAGGCACCAAGGTGATATTCTTTCCCTTGTGATCAAATGAGTGCCGGTTTGTGAAGCCATCATGCACTGCCTTCTTGTCAAATTGCCAAGGCCGGCCCAAAAGAACATGGCAAGCATCCATGGGAAGCACATTGCACACAACCTCATCCTCATATCGACCAATGGAGAGTGGAACTGTGACCTGCTCCTTCACATACTGTTCCCCTACCTCATTGAGCCACTCCAACCTGAAAGGACAAGAAAGAGGCCGAGTAACAAGCCCAAGTTTCTTTACAAGGTTGTCACTAGCCACATTAGTGCAACTACCTCCATCAATAATCAAAGAACAAACTTTATCAGAAATGAGACATCTAGAGTGAAAGAGATTCTCCCTTTGTTCTTTTTCATTGGATTTCGGTTGGACACTCAAGGCACGCCTACTAACCAGTAGTGAACCATGGCTCGGCTCATCAAGAACATCCTCATCATAGATCGGATAAGAACTTTCCACAAAGGTTGAGCAAAACTCATCGATCACGCCATCGGCCTCCTCATCAAAGTTGGGATCAAAGGTGTCGTCCAAAGTTTTTCTAGTAACAAGAAGGGGGCCATGAACTGGGAAGTCAAGTGCTTCTTCCTCATCATCATCATCATACACTGGTCCGAGATCCTCCTTGTCTTCTTCAGATTCGACTTCTCCATTCTTCAAGAGCACCATCACCTTTTGGTTTGGACATCGGTTGGCATAGTGGCCAAGGCCATGACACCTAAAGCAGTGGATGTCTCTGGTTCGTTTGGTAGCCTCTTTTTTCTTTTCTCTATCAACACGAGCGGGGACATTAGTCTTAAAAGTTGTATTTGTTGTGGAAGAAGGCTTACCCTTTGTCTTGATAATTTGGGTTGGAAGCAAAGGTCGGTTTAGAAGCAAAGGTTGGTTTAGAGAGACCCTTTCTCTTGACTTGTTGTTCGATCAGCACGGCCTTGTGTAGCATCTGCTCCATGCTGTCATAGTCTTCCAGCTCCATGCGGTCTTGTATGTCCCGGTTGAGCCTGGTAAGAAATCTGGCCATGGTGGCGTCTAAGGGCTCGTATACATCAGCTTTGATCATCAAGGTCTCCATCTCTTGGTGATAGTCCTCAACTGATCTATAACCTTGAAGCAAACGCCTGAGTTTATGATGTAGATCCCGGTGGTAATGGTCAGGAACAAAGCGTCTCCGCATCAGCATGGAAAGCTCATCCCATGTATCAATCGGCGCCTCACCTGCTCTCCTCCTGCTAGTCACAACTCGATCATACCAGTTAATAGCATAGCCAGTAAACTCAGCAGCAGCAAGTCTAACCTTTTTAATATCAGAAAAGTTTTGACAATCAAAAACAAGTTCAATCTTTCTTTCCCATTCAAGAAAAGCATCCGGATCATTCTTGCCTTCAAAACTTGGAATTTTCAATTTTAAACCACCCAATCCATCATTAGTTCTTTCATTTCTACCAAATGGATTGGCATCACCTTGGTTTTGATGTCTAGGAGCTCTTCTTGGTCGGTTGATGGACTGATCTTCATCAAAAGACTCTTCTCGGATCTCAAGGTCGGACCGGCTGTGTCTCCTTGGGCGGTCAGGCCTGGTTCTGGTTCGAGACTGAGTTGGTCGGCCATGAAGTTCATCTAGCCTTTGATGGATCGCCTCCAAACCTGTATTCAACAAGTTAGACATAGAGTCATTGAGAGCACGCATTTGCAAGTTAGATAATCCGGCATGTGAGTTTCCGGGTCGGTTTCTTTCTTCTTCACAGCCCATGGTTTCATGAAAACTTAAACAAGGTAAGGTTAGAGTAAAAACCTCACACTCTCAGGTGTTTATCCTCACCCACACACGTGTTTCACTCAAATTTTGGTAGTCACACAAGAGAGTTCCTCCAAAAGTTCTAAGAGAGCAAACTAGATCACCCAATGAGAAAATCCAAGTGAACCACAAATGATCAAGAGAGAAAGATAAGAGATTTCAAAAGGAAGCCCGCCTTAACCACCTCAAAGGCCGGATTTCTCTTCGGCCAGCAGGCTTTCTCTTCCACCACCACACCACAAAACAAACAAACTTGAATTTTCTTTTTTTTTCTTTTTTTTTTTATAAACTTTTCTCTTTTTTTTTTTTTACAGCATAAACTTAGATCTTATTTTTTTAATATTTTTTTTTTAATATGGTGGGTAATGAGGGGCCCGGGTTCAAGAAAGGTAGAAGAAGAAGTGTTTAGAAGAAAATGGAAAGATGAGAAGATGGAATGATAAAGAGTTACCGGAAGAGTGGCTCTGATACCACTTGATAGAACCAAAATAAGGATCACTCTTTCGGTATGGATGATATGGACTCAGATCCGGAAGGATTGAGAACTGATGNAGAAGAAAATGGAAAGATGAGAAGATGGAATGATAAAGAGTTACCGGAAGAGTGGCTCTGATACCACTTGATAGAACCAAAATAAGGATCACTCTTTCGGTATGGATGATATGGACTCAGATCCGGAAGGATTGAGAACTGATGGATCGAGGGGTGACACAATGGGTTGCGGAATAGCCCAAAGATACTACCAGAGATTCAAAGGCTGACGGATGTGACGCACCGGTCCAACTCAACGAAGTGATTCACTTGGAGATGACCTCACCAAGAGAAGTGTGAATGTTCTAAGCAAAGAACAATGAGAGAAAACTCAAAAGAGAAGTAAGAAAAATCGATGTGTATTTTATTCATGGGATACTCACTTATTTATAAGGTTTGTGAGTTAAAGAAACATAAAGAATGTTGTGGGAAAAGACAACATTGAAAATAGAAATGAATGAAAACAAGACATAGAAAATAGAAATTTGACCAAGACTAGTCAAAGTTCGGAAACTGAGGGAGACTTGGCAAGGTTCATTGACTGTCCAGGTTCATGATGTGATGATCAGGTCGTCCGCGGTAAGGAGCAGGACGTTCGTAAGGCTTCCCGCAACGTCAATCATCGATGATCCATGAACGGATGAAGAGATAGCTCGACCTAAATTTTCAGAGAGCTTAAGTAACCTTCCAGTTTGGAGTAGTTGGAAGCATCGATCATCATGAAATCATCAAAGTGGTCGGAAAGGTCGTGATCAGCCTGATCCGGTCGTGCGGTGCATCCCAAACGGGCCAGGAAGGACAGGCTAAGTCCGGAATCTTATTCTTCTCGATGATCAAGGGTTCTGGCTTGACTGTTGGCTCTAGAATGACGAATGGGTCGGGGAAGAACGCCTGTGGGCTGGGTGATTCGGTCATCAGGTCGTGGATCCATCCTTAGGTCGCGTCCGGGTGCACGCGGGTCGATCCGGTACACGGCTCTGTCCGTTGTTCTGGTACGGCTGACTGGCTGAACCTCAGTTGGACTGATCTGATTGTCCTGGTCACCTTGCTGAGTCTGCTCCACGTCCTGGTACAGGTCCTGGGTTCTATCAGATAAGGCTGATCATATCAGTCTATCAGTACATATGGGTCGATTTTTCATGGCCTGATGGACAATTCTGGAAAGTCCTTGGTCCTTCCAGGCAGTACGGATGGCTGATCGTATCAGCCTATCAGTACCTATGGGTCATTTTTAATGTGATGATGGCACCAGTCCGGAAATTCCATGGTCCATTGAGTTAAATCATTCAATTCCGTACGGTTAAAGCTGATCATAACAGCATATCAGTACGTATGGGTCAATTTTTCATGGCTTGATGGACCAATCCGGAAAGTCCTTGGTCAATCCTGGCAGTACGGATTTCTGATCGTATCCGCCTATCATAACGTATGGGTCATTTTTCATGTATTAATGGGACCAGTCTGGACAGTCCATGGCCGTTGAGTTAAATCCTTCCATTCAGTATGGATAAGGGTGATCATATCAGCCTATCAGTACGTATGGGTCGATTTTTCATGGCTTGATGGACCAGTCTCGACTGTCCTTGGTCCATCCAGGCAGTACAGATTGCTGATCGTATCAGCCTATCAAAATGTATGGGTCTTTTTTCATGTAATGATGGGACCAGTCTGGACAGTCCATGGTCCGTTGAGCTAAATCCTTCCATTCAATACGGATAAGGCTTATCATATCAGCCTATCAGTACGTGTGGGTCAATTTTTCATGGCCTGATGGACCACTCTGGACAGTCCTTGGTCCATCCAGGCAGTACATATGGCTGACCGTATCAGTCCATCAGTACGTATGGGTCATTTTTCATGTACTGATTGGACCAGTCTGGACATTTCATGGTCTGTTGAGTTAAATCCTTCAATTTAGTACGGATAAGGTTGATCATATCAACCTATCAGTACGTGTGGATCGATTGTTCATGGCCAGATGGACCAATCCAAACAGTCTTTGGTCCTTCCATGCAGTACGGATGGCTGATGGTATCAGCCTACCAGTACGTATGGTTCATTTTTCATGTACTGATGGGACCAGTCCGGACAGTCCATAGTCCGTTTAGTTAAATCCTTCCATTCAGTATCGATAAGGCTGATCATATCAGCCTATCAGTAAGCATGGGTCGATTTTTCATGGCCTGATGGACCAGTGTGGACAGTTCTTGGTCTTTCAAGGCAGTACGGATGGCTGATCGGATCAACCTATCAGTAAGTATGGGTCATTTTTATGTACTGATGGGACCAGTCCGGACAATCCATGGTCCATTGAGTTAATCCTTCCATTCAGTACGAATAAGGATGATCATATCAGCCTATCAGTACGTTTGGGTTAATTTTTCATGGCCTAATGGACCATTTTTCATGGCCTGATGGACCAGTCTGGACAGTGTTTGGTCGTTCCAGGCGGTACGGATGGCTGATGGTATCAGCATATCAGTACGTTTTGGTCATTTTTCATGTCTTTATGGACAAGTCTGGACAGTCCTTGGTCCTTCCCCGCAGTACAGATGGCTGATTGTATCAGCCTATCAGTATGTATGGGTAATTTTTCATGTAATGATGGACCAATGCGGACAGTCCATGGTCTGTTGAGTTAAATCCTTCCATTCAGTATGGATAAGGCTGATCATATCACCCAATCAGTACGTGTGGATCAATTTTTCATGGCCTGATGGACCAGGCTGGACAGTGCTTGGTCCTTCCAGGCAGTACGGATGGCTGATGGTATCAACCTATCAGTACGTATGGGTCAATTTTCATGGCCTGATGGACAAGTCTTGACAGTCCTTGGTCCTTCCAGGCAGTACGGATGGCTGAACGTATCAGCCTATAAGTACGTATGGGTCATTTGTCATGTACTGATGGGACCAGTCCGGCCTGTCCATGGTCTGTTGAGTTAAATCCTTTCATTCAGTATGGATAAGGCTGATCATATCAGCCTATCGGTACGTTTGGGTCAATTTTTCATGACCTGATGGACTAGTCTGGACAGTCCTTGGTCCTTCCAGGCAGTACAGATGGCTGTTGGTATCAGCCTATCAATATGTATGGGACAGTCCTTAGTCCTTCCAAGCAATATGGATGGTTGATCGTATCAGCCTATCAGTACGTATGGGTCATTTTTCATGTACTGATGGGAACAGTCCGGACTGTCCATGGTCTGTTGAGTTAAATCCTTCCATTCAGTACGGATAAGGTTGCTCATATCAGCCTATCAGTACGTGTGGATCGGTTTTTCATGGCCTGATGGACCAGTCTGAAAGTGCTTGGTATTTCCAGGCAGTACGGATGGCTGATCGTATCAGCCTATCAGTACGTATGGGTCATTTTTCATGTACTGATGGGACCAGTCCGGACTGTCCATGGTCTGTTGAGTTAAATCCTTCCATTCAGTATGCATAAGGCTGATTATATCAGCCTATCAGTACGTTTGGGTCGATTTTTCATGGCCTGATGGACCTGTCCGGACAGTCCTTGGTCCTTCCAGCCAGTACAGATGGCTGTTGGTATCAGCCTATCAATACGTATGGGTCATTTTCATGGCCTTGTGGACAAGTCTGGGCAGTCCTTAGTCCTTCCAAGCAGTACGGATGGCTGATTCTATCAGCCTATCAGTACGTATGGGTCATTTTTCATGTACTGATGGGAGCAGTCAGGATTGTCCATGGTCTGTTGAGTTAAATCCTTCCATTCAGTTTGGATAAGGCTGATAATATCATCCTATCAGTTCTTATTGGTCCATTTTTCATGGCCTGTTGGACCAGTCTGGACAGTCCTTGGTCCTTCCAGGTAGTACGGATGGCTGATCGTATCAGCCTATCAGTACGTATGGGTCATTTTTAAGGTAATGATGGGACCAGTCCGTGACAGTCTATGGTCTATTGAGTTAAATCGTTCCATTAATTACGGTTAAGGCTGATCATATCAGCCTATCAGTACGTGTGGGTCAATTTTTCATGGCCTGATGGACCATCTGGACAGTGTTTGGTCCATCCAGGCCGTACGGATGGCTGATCCTATCAGCCTATCAGTATGTATGGGTCATTTTTCATGTCATGATGGACCAGTCCGGACTGTCCATGATCTGTTGAGTTAAATCCTTCCATTCAGTGTGGATAAGGCTGATCATATCGGCCTATCAGTACGTTTGGGCCGATTTTTCATGGCCTGATGGACCAGTCTGGACAGTCCTTGGTCCTTCCAGGCAGTACGGATGGCTGTTTGTATCAGCCTATCAGTACGTATGGGTCATTTTTCATGTACTGATGGGACCAGTCCGGACAGTCCTTGGTCCAATTTTTCATGTACTGATGGACCAGTCTGGATAGTCCTTGGTCCTTTCAGGCAGTACGGATGGCTGTTTGTATCAGCCAATCAATATGTATGGGTCATTTTTCATGGCCTCATGGACAAGTCTTCACAGTCCTTCCAAGCAGTACGGATGGCTGATCGTATCAGCCTATCAGTACGTATGGGTCATTTTCATGTACTGATGGGACTAGTCCGGACTGTCCATTTTTGTTGAGTTAAATCCTTCCATTAAGTTTGGATAAGGCTGATCATATCAGCCTATCAGTACGTATGGGTCATTTTTTCATGGCCTGATGGACCAGTCGAGACAGTCCTTGTCCTTCGAGGCAGTACGGATGGCTGATCATATCAGCCTACCAGTGAGTATGGGTCATTTTTCATGTACTGATGGGACCAGTCCTGACAGTCCATGGTCCGCTAAGTTAATATCAGCCTATCAGTATGTATGGGTCGATTTTTCATGGTCTGATGGACCACTCTGGACAATGGTTGGTCCCTCCAGGCAATACGGATGGCTCATGGTATCAGCCTATCAGTACTTATGGGTCAATTTTCATGTCCTGATGGACAAGTCTTGACAGTCCTTGGTCCTTCCAGGAAGTACGGATGGCTGATCCTATCGGCCTAACAGTACGTATGGGTCATTTTTCATGTACTGATGGGAACAGTCCGGATTGTCCATGGTCTGTTGAGTTAAATCCTTCCACTCAGTTTGGATAAAGCTGATCATATCAGCCTATCAGTACGTATGGGTCGATTTTTCATGGCCTGATGGACCAGTCTAGACAGTCCTTGTCATTCGAGGCAGTACAGATGGCTGTTCGTATCAGCCTATCAGTACGTATGGGTCATTTTTCATGTACTGATGGGACCAGTCCGGACAGTCCGTGGTCCGTTAAGTTAAATCGTTCTATTCAGTATGGATAAGGCTGATAATATCAGCCTATTAGTACGTATGGGTCGATTTTCACTGTCTGATGGACCACTCTGGACAGTCCTTGGTCCATCCAGGCAGTACGGATGGCTGATGGTATCAGCCTATCAGTACGTATGGATCAATTTTCATGGCCTGATGGACAAGTCTGGAGAGTCCTTGGTCCTTCTAGGCAGTACGGATGGCTGATCGTATCGGCCTATCAGTACTTATGGGTCATTTTTCATGTACTGATGGGACCAGTCCGGCGTCTCCATGGTCTGTTGAGTTAAATCGTTCCATTCAGTATGGATAGGGCTGATCATATCAGCCTATCAGTACGTTTGGGTCGATTTTTCAAGCCCTGATGGACTAGACTGGACAGTCCTTGGTCCTTCCAGGCAGTACGGATGGCTGATTGTATCAGCCTATCAGTACGTATGGGTCATTTTTCATGTACTGATGGGACCAGTCCGGACTGTCAATGGTCTGTTGAGTTAAATTCTTCCATTCAGTACGGATAAGGCTGATCATATCAGCATACCAGTACGTGTGGGTCATTTTTCATGTACTGATGGGACCAGTCCGGCGTCTCCATGGTCTGTTGAGTTAAATCGTTCCATTCAGTATGGATAGGGCTGATCATATCAGCCTATCAGTACGTTTGGGTCGATTTTTCAAGCCCTGATGGACTAGACTCGACAGTCCTTGGTCCTTCCAGGCAGTACGGATGGCTGATTGTATCAGCCTATCAGTACGTATGGGTCATTTTTCATGTACTGATGGGACCAGTCCGGACTGTCAATGGTCTGTTGAGTTAAATTCTTCCATTCAGTACGGATAAGGCTGATCATATCAGCATACCAGTACGTGTGGATCAATTTTTCATGGCCTGATGAACCAGTCTGGACAGTGCTTGGTCCTTCCAGGCAATATGGATGGCTGATGGTATCAGCCTATCAGTACGTATGGGTCATTATTTTTTGCCTGATGAACAAGTCTAGAGATTCCTTGGCCTTCAGGCAGTACGGATGGCTGATCGTATCAGCCTATCAGGACGTATGGGTCATTTTTAATGTACTGATGGGACCAGTCCGGACTCTCCATGGTCTGTTGAGTTAAATTTTTCCATTCAGTATGGATAAGGATGTTGTTATCAGCCTATCAATGCGTATGGGTCATTTTCATGGCCTTATGGACAAGTCTGGACAGTCCTTAGTCCTTCCAAGCAGTACGGATGGCTGATCGTATCAGCCTATCAGTACGTATGGGTCATTTTTCATGTACTGATGGGAGCAGTCCGGATTGTCCATGATCTGTTAAGTTAAATCCTTCCATTCAGTTTGGATAAGGCTGATAATATCAGCCTATCAGTACGTATGGGTCGATTTTTCATGGCATGATGGAACAGTCTAGACAGTCCTTGTCCTTCGAGGCTGTACGGATGGCTGATAGTATAAGCCTATCAATACGTATGGGTCATTTTTCATGTACTGATGGGACCAGTCCGGACAGTCCATGGTCCGTTAAGTTAAATCCTTCAAATCAGTACGGATAAGGCTGATAATATCAGCCTATCAGTCCTTATTGGTCGATTTTTCATGGCCTGTTGGACCAGTCTGGAGAGTCCTTGGTCCTTCTAGGCAGTACGGATGGCTGATCGTATCAGCCTATCAGTACGTATGGGTCATTTTTCAGGTACTGATGGGACCAGTCCGGACAGTCCATGGTATATTGTGTTAAATAATTCCATTCAGTACGGTTAAGGCTTATCATATCAGCCTATCAGTATGTGTGGGTCTATTTTTCATGGCCTGATGGACCAGTCTTGACAGTGCTTGGTCCATCCAGGCCGTATGGATGGCTGATCGTATCAGCCTATCAGTACGTATTGGTCATTTTTCATGTCATGATGGGACCAGTCCGGACTGTTCACGGTCTGTTGAGTTAAATCCTTCCATTCAGTATGGATAAGGCTGATCATATCAGCCTATCAGTACGTTTTGGTCGATTTTTCATGGCCTGATGGACCAGTCTGGACAGTCCTTGCTCCTTCCAGGCAGTACAGATGGTTGTTGGTATCAGCCTATCAATAGGTATGGGTCACTTTTCATGTACTGATGAGACCAGTCTGGACAATCCATGGTCCATTGAGTTAATCCTTCCATTCAGTACAGATAAGGCTGATCATATCGGCTTTTTATGGCCTAATGGACCAGTCTAGACAGTCCTTGGTCCATCTAGGCAGTACAGATGGCTGATCGTATCAGCATATAAGTACGTATGGTCACTTTTCATGTATTGATGGGACGAGTCTGGACAATCCATGGTTTGTTGAATTAAATATTTCCATTCAGTACGGTGAAGGCTGATCATATCAACCTATATGTGCGTATGGGTCGATTTTTCATGGCCTGGTGGACAAGTCCGAAGAGTGTTTGGTCAATCCAGGCAGTACAGATGGCTGATTGTATCAGCCTATCAGTACGTATGGGTCTTTTTTCATGTACTGATGGGACCAGTCTGGACAGTCCATGGTCAGTTGAGTTAAATACTTCCACTCAGTACGGATAAGGCTGATCATATCAGCATATCAGTACGTGTGGGTAAATTTTTCAGGGCCTTATGGACCAGTCTGGACTGTGCTTGGTCCATCGAGGCCGTATGGATGGCTGATCGTATCAGCCTATCATTACGTATAGGTCATTTTTCATGTACTGATGGGACTAGTTCAGACTATCCTTGTTATGTTGAGTTAAATCCTTCCATTCAGTTTGGATAAGGCTGATCATATCGCCTATCAGTACGTATGGGTTGATTTTTCATGGCCTGATGGACCAGTCTGGACAGTCCTTGCTCCTTCCAGGCAGTACATATGGTTGTTGGTATCAGCCTATCAATATGTATGGGTCATTTTTCATGTACTGATGAGACCAGTCTGGACAATCCATGGTCCATTGAGTTAATCCTTCCATTCAATACGGATAAGGCTGATCATATCGCCCAATCAGTATGTATGGGTTGATTTTTCATGGCCTAATGGACCAGTCTTGACAGTCCTTGGTCCATCTACCCAGTACAGATGGCTTATCGTATCAGCATATAAGTACGTATGGGTCACTTTTCATGTAGTGATGGGACGAGTCTGGACAATCCATGGTCCGTTGAATTAAATCTTCCCATTCAGTACGGTGAAGGCTGATCATATCAACCTATCTGTGCGTATGGGTCGATTTTTCATGGCCAGGTGGACAAGTCCGAACAGTGTTTGGTCAATCCAGGCTTTACGGATGGCTAATCGTATCAGCCTATCAGTACGTATGGGTCATTTTTCATGTACTGATGGGACCAGTCTGGACAGTCCATGGTCAGTTGAGTTAAATCCTTCCACTCAGTACGGATAAGGCTAATCATATCAGCTTATCAGTACGTGTGGGTCAATTTTTCAGGGCCTGATGGACCAGTCTGGACAGTGTTTGATCCATCCAGGCCGTATGGATGGCTGATTGTATCAGCCTATCATTACGTATAGGTCATTTTTCATGTACTGATGAGACTAGTTCAAACTGTCCTTGTTATGTTGAGTTAAATCGTTCCATTCAGTTTGGATAAGGCTGATCATATCGCCTATCAGTACGTATGGGTCGATTTTTCATGGCCTGATTCAGTACGGTTAAGGCTGACAATATAAGCCTATCAGTACGTGTGGCTAAAATTTTTTAGGGCCTTGTGGACCAGTCTGGACCAGTCTGGACAGTGCTTGGTCCATCCAGGCCGTACGGATGGCTGATCGTATCAGCCTATCAGTACGCATGGGTCAATTTTCATCTATTGATGGGACCAGTCCGGACAGTCCATGGTCTGTTAAGTTAAATCCTTCCATACAGTACGGATAAGGCTGATCATATCAGCCTATCAATATGTATGGGTTGATTTTTCATGCCCTGATAGACCAGTTTGGACAGTCCTTGGTCCTTCTAGGCAGTACGGATTGCTGATCGTATCAGCCTATCAGTACGTGTGGGTAGATTTTTAATTTTTTTCATGTACTGATGGGACCAGTCCAGACAGTCCATGGTCCGTTGAGTTAAATCCTTCAATTAAGTACGGATAAGGCTGATGATATCAGCCTATCAGTACGTGTGGGTAGATTTTTCATGGCCTGATGGACCATTCTGGACCATCCTTGGACAATCCAGGCAGTACGGATGGCTGATCGTATCTGCCTATCAGTATGTATGGGTTATTTTTCATGTACTGAAGAGACCAGTCTGGACAGTCCATGGTCCATTGAGTTAAATCCTTCCATTCAGTATGGATAAGGCTGATAATATCAGGCTATCAGTACGTGTGGGTCGATTTTTCATTTCTTGAT
This sequence comes from Sinapis alba, assembly GCA_012274485.2. Lineage (NCBI taxonomy): Eukaryota > Viridiplantae > Streptophyta > Magnoliopsida > Brassicales > Brassicaceae > Sinapis > Sinapis alba. The sequence goes on along the minus strand of MU106390.1, from coordinate 103,407 downwards.
GGACCAGTCTGGACAGTATTGGGTCCTTCCAGGGAGTACAAATGGTTGGTCGTACCAGCCTATTAGTATGTATGGGTCATTTTTCATGTACTGATGGGACCAGTCCGGACTGTCCATGTTCTGTTGAGTTAAATCCTTCCATTCAGTTTGGATAAGGCTAATCATTTCAGCCTATCAGTACGTATGGGTCGACTTTTCATGGCCTGATGACCAGTCTAGACAGTCCTTTTCCTTTGAGGTAGTACGGATGGCTGATCGTATCAGCCTATCATTACATATGGGTCATTTTTCATGTACTGATGGGACCAGTCCGGACAGTCCATGGTTCGTTAAGTTTAATCGTTTCATTCGGTATGGATAAGGCTGATAATATCCGCCTATCAGTACGTATGGGTCGATTTTTCATGGCATGTTGGACCAGTCTGGATAATCCTTGTCCTTCCTGGCAGTACGGATGGCTGATCATATCAGCCTATTAGTATGTATGGGTCATTTTTTATGTACTTATGGGACCAATTTGGACAGTCCATGGTCTATTGAGTTAAATCCTTCAATTCAGTACGGTTAAGGCTGATCATATCAGCCTATCAGTACGTGTGGCTCAATTTTTTAGGGCCTGATGGACCAGTATGGACCAGTCTGGACAGCGCTTGGTCCATCAAGGCCGTACGGATGGCTGATTGTATCAGCCTATCAGTACGTATGCGTCATTTTTCATGTATTGATGGGACCAGTCCAGACAGTCCATGGTCCGTTAAGTTAAATCCTTCCATACTGTACGGATAAGGCTGATCATATCAGCCTATCAATACGTATGGGTTGATTTTTCATGCCCTGATGGACCAGTTTGGACAGTCCTTGGTCCTTCCAGGCAGTACGGATGGCTGATCGTATAAGCCTATCAGTACGTTGGGTAGATTTCTCATTTTTTCATGTACTGATGGGACCAGTCCAGACAATCCATGGTCCGTTGAGGTAAATCCTGTATTTCAGTACGGATAAGGCTGATGGACCATTCTGGACAATCCTTGGATCATCCAGGCAGTACGGATGGCTGAGCGTATCAGCCTATCAGTACGTATGGGTCATTTTTCATGTACTGAAGAGACCAGTCCGGACAGTCCATGGTCCGTTAAGTTAAATCCTTCTATTCAGTATGGATAAGGCTGATAATATCCGCCTATCAGTATGTGGGGGTCAATTTTCCAGGCCCTGTTGGACCAGTCTGGACAGTCCTCGGTCCTTCCAGGCAGTACGGATGGCTGATCATATCAGCCTATCAGTACGTATGGGTCATTTTTCATGTACTGATGGGACCAGTCCAGACAGTCCATGGTCCGTTAAGTTAAATCCTTTCATTCGGTACGGATAAGGCTGATCATATCAGCCTACCAATACATATGGGTTGATTTTTAGGCAGTGATGGACCAGTTTGGACAGTCCTTGGTCCTTTTAGGCAGTGAGGATGGCTGATCGTATCAGCCTATCAGTATGTATGGATCATTTTTCATGTACTGATGGGATTAGTCCGTACATTCCATGGTCCGTTGAGTTAAATCTTTCCATTCAGTACGTATAAGGTCGATTTTTCATGGCTTGATTTTTCATGCCCTGATGGACCAGTTTGGACAGTCCTTGGTCCTTCCAGGCAGTACGGATGACTGATCGTATCAGCCTATCAGTACGTGTGGGTAGATTTTTAATTTTTTTCATGTATAATGGGACCACTCCAGACAGTCCATGGTCGTTTGAGTTAAATCCCTCCATTCAGTTTGGATAAGGCTGATCATATCAGCCTATCAGTACGTATGGGTTGATTTTTCATGGCCTGATGGAACAGTCTAGACAGTCTTTGGTCCTATGAGGCAGTACGGATGGCTGATCGTATCAGCCTATCAGTACGTATGGGTCATTTTTCATATACTTATTGGAACAGTCCGGACAGTCCATTGTCTATTAGGTTAAATCCTTCCATTCAGTACATTTAAGTCTGATCATATCAGCCTATCAGTACGTGTGGGTCGATTTTTCATGGCCTGATGGACCACTCTGGACAGTCCTTGGTCCATCCAGGCAGTACAGATGGCTGATCGTATCAGCCTATCAGTACGTATGGGTCGATTTTTCATGGCCTGATTGACCACTCTGGACAGTCCTTGGCCCATCCAGGCGGTACATATGGCTGATCGTATCAGCCTATCAGTACGTATAGGTTATTTTTCATGTACATATGGGACCAGTCCGGACTGTCCATGATCTGTTGAGTTAAATCCTTCCATTCAGTACGGATAAGTCATATTCGCCTATTAATACGTTTGGGTCAATTTTTCATGGCCTGATGGACCAGTCTGGACAGTCCTTGGTCCTTCCAGGAAGTACAAATGGTTGTTGGTATCAGCCTATCAATACGTATGGGTCATTATTCATGGCCTGATGGACAAGTCTGGACAGTCCTTAGTCCTTCCAAGCAGCACGGATGGCTGATCGTATCAGCCTATCAGTACGTATGGGTCATTTTTCATGTACTGATGGGACCAGTCCGGACTGTCCATGGTATGTTGAGTTAAATCCTTCCTTTCAAGACGGATAAGGCTGACTATATCAGCCTATTAGTACGTTTGGGTCGATTTTTCATGGCCAAATGGACCAGTCTGGACAGTCCTTGGTCCTTCTAGGCAGTACGGAAGGCTGATCGTATCGGCCTATCAGTACGTATGGGTCATCTTTCATGTACTGATGGTCCTAGCCCGGACAGTCCAAGTCTGTTGAGTTAAATTTTTCCATTCTGTACGGTTAAGGCTGATCATATCAGGCTATCAGTACGAATGGGTCGATTTTTCATTGCCTGATGGACCAGTCTGGACAGTCCTTTGTCCTTCCAGGCAGTACGGATTGCTGATGGTATTAGCCTATCAGTATGTATGGGTTATTCTTTCATGTACTAATGGGACTACTCCAGACAGTCCATGGTCCTTTGAGTTAAATCCCTCCATTCAGTTTTGATAAGGCTGATCATATAAACCTATCAGCATGTATGTGTCATTTTTCATGTACTGATGGGACTAGTTTGGACAGTCCATGGTCCGTTGAGTGAAATCCTTCCATTCAGTTTGGATAAGGCTGACCATCTCAGCCTATCAGTACATATGGGTCGATTTTTCATGGCCTGTTGGACCAGTCTGGACAGTCCTTGGTCCTTCAATGCAGTACGGATTACTGATCATATCAGCCTATCAGTACATATGGGTCTTTTTCATGGCCTGTTGGACCAGTCTGGACAGTCATTGGTCCTTCCAGGGAGTACGATTTGCTTATCATATCAACCTATCAGTACGTATGGGTCATTTTTCATGTACTGATGGGACTACTTTGGACAGTCCATGGTCCATTGAGTTAATCCTTCCATTCAGTACGGATAAGACTGATCATACCAGCCTAATCAGTACGTATGGGTCAATTTTTCATGGCCTAATGGACCAGTCTGGACACTCCTTTGGTCCATCCAGGCAGTACGGATGGATGATCGTATCAGCCTATCAATACGTATGGGCCATTTTTCATGTAATGATGGGACAAGAACTGTCCAGACTTGTCCATCATGGCATGTAAAATCGACCCATACGTACTGCTAGGCTGATATTATCATCCTTAACTATACTGAATGGAAAGATTTAACTCAACGGACCCTGGACTGTCAGGACTAATCCCATCAGTACATGAAAAATGACCCATACGTACTGATAGGCTGATACGATCAGCCATCCGTACTGCATGGAAGGACCAACGACTATTCAGACTGGTCCACCAAGCAATGAAATATCGAGCCATACGTACTGATAGGCTGATATGGTCAGGCTTATACGTACTGAATGGAAGGATTTAATAAACGGACCATGGACTGTCTGGACTGGTCCCATCAGTACATGAAAAATGAGCCGTACGTATTGATAGGCTGATACGATCAGCCATCCGTAATGCCTTGATGGACCAAGGACTGTCCAGACTGGTCCATTAGGGAAGGAAAAATCGACCCATACGTACAGATTAGGCTGATATGATCAGCCTTTTCCGTACTAAATGGAAGGATTAACTCAATGTACCATGGACTCTCCAGACTAGTCCCATCAGTACATGAAAATGACACATATGTACAGATAGGCTGATATGATCAGCAATCCGTACTGCCTGGATGGACCAAGCATTGTCCAGACTGGTCCATCAGGCCATAAAAAAATTGACCCAAACGTACTGAAAGGCTGATATGATAAACCTTATCCGTACTGAATGGAAGAATTTAAATCAACGGACCATGGACTGTCAAGACTGAACCATTAGGCTATGAAAAATCAACCCATATGTATTGATAGGCTGATATGATCAGCGTTGTCCATACTGAATGGAAGGATTAACTCAATGGACCATGGACTGTCCGGACTGGTCCCATCAGTACATGAAAAATGACCCATACGTACTGATAGGTTTATATGATCAGCAATCCGTACTGCCTGGAAGGACCAATGACTGTCCAGACTGGTCCAACAGGCCATGAAAAATAGACCCATATGTACTGATAGGATGATATGATCAGCCTTATCCAAACTGAATGGAAGGATTTCACTTTACGGACCATGGACTGTCCAAACTAGGACCATTAGTACATGAAAAATTACCCATACGTACTGATAGGCTGATACGATCAGCCATCCGTACTGCCTAGAAGGACCAAGGACTGTTCAGACTGGTTCATCAAGCCATGAAAAATCGACCTATACGTACTGATAAGCTGATATGATCAGCCTTATACGTACCAAATGGAAGGATTTAACTCAACAGACCATGGACTGTCTGGAATGGTCCAATCATTACATGAATAATGGCCCATACGTATTGATAGGCTGATACGATCAGCCATCCGTACTGCCTGGATGGACCAATGAGTGTCCAGACTGGTCCATTAGGTCATGAAAAATCGACCCATATGTACTGATTAGGCTGGTATGATCAGCCTTATCCGTACAGAATGGAAGGATTAACTCAATGGACCATGGACTGTTTGGACTGGTCCCACCGGTATATGAAAAATGACCCATATGTACTGATAGGCTGATATGATCAGCAATCCGTACTGCCTGGAAAGACCAAGGACTGTCTATACTGGTCCAACATGCCATGAAAAATCGACCCATATGTACTGATAGGCTGATATGATCAGCCTTTTCCAAACTGAATGGAAGGATTTCACTAAATGGACCATGGACTGTCCAAAGTAGTCTCATCAGTACATGAAAAATGACCCATACGTACTGATAGGCTGATACCATCAGCAATCCGTACTGCCTGGAAGGACAAGGCACTGTCCATACTTGTCCATAAGGCCATGAAAAATTGACCCACACGTACTGGTAGGCTGATATGATCAGCCTTATCTGTACTGAATGGAAGGATTTAAATCAACGGACCATGGACTGTCCAGACTGGTCTATTAGGCCATAAAAAATCAACCCATACGTACTGATACGCGGATATGATCAGCCTTATTCGTACTTAATGGAAGGATTAACTGAATGGACCATGTACTGTCCAGACTGGTCCCATCAGTACATGAAAAATGACCCATACGTACTGATAGGTTGATATGATCAGCAATCCGTACTGCCTGGAAGGACCAAAGACTGTCAAGACTGGTCAAACTGGCCATGAAAAATTGACCCATATGTACTGATTGGCTGATATGATTAGCCTTATCCAAACTAAATGGAAGGATTTCTCTCAACGAACCATGGACTGTCCAAAATAGTCCAATCAGTACATGAAAAATGACCCATACGTACTGATAGGTTGATATGATCAGCCATCCTTACTGCCTCAAAAGACCAAGGACTGTCTAGAGTGGCCATCAGGCCATGAAAAATTGACCCATACGTACTGATAGGCTGATATGATCAGCCTTATCCAAACTGAATGGAAGGATTTAACTTAACGGACCATGGACTGTCCGGACTGGTCCCATCAGTACATGAAAAATAAGCCATACATACTGATATGCTGATACCATCAGCCATCCTTACTGCCTGGAAGGACCAAGGACTGTACAGAATGGTCCTTCAGGCCATGAAAAATCAACCCATACGTACTGATAGGCTGATATGATCAGCCTTATCCGTACTAAATTGAAGGATTTAACTCAACGGACCATGGACTGTCCTGACTGGTCCCATCAGTACATGAAAAATACACATATGTACTGATACGCTGATACGATCAGTATCAACCGTACTGAATGGAAAGATTTAATTCAACAAACCATGGACTGTCCGGACTGGCCCCATCATTACATGAAAATTGACCCATACGTACTGATAGGCTGATAAGATCAGCCATCCGCACTGCCTGGATTGACCAAGGACTGTCCAGACTGGTCCATTTGGCCATGAAAAATTAACCCATACATACTGATAGGCTGATATGATCAGCCTTATCCATACGGAATGGAAGGATTATCTTAATGGACCATGGACTGTCCGGACTTGTCCCATCAGTACATGAAACTGACCCTAGGTACTGATAGGGTGATATGATCAGCCATCAGTACAGCTTGGAAGGACCAAAGACTGTCCAGACTGGTCAAACTTGCCATGAAAAATTGACCCATATGTACTGATTTGCTGATATGATAAGCCTTATCCAAACTAAATGGAAGGATTTAACTAAACGGACCATGGACTGTCCAAACTAGTCCAATCAGTACATGAAAAATGACCCATAGGTACTGCTAGGCTGATACCATCAGCCATCCGTGCTGCCTGGAAGGACCAAGCACTGTCCATACTGGTCCATAAGGCCATGAAAAATCGACCCACACGTACTGATAGGCTGATATGATCAGCCTTATCTGTACTGAATAGAAGGATTTAAATCAACGGACCATGGACTGTCCAGACTGGTCCGTTAGGCCATAAAAAATCAACCCATATGTACTGATATGCTGATATGATCAGCCTTATCCGTACTGAATGGAAGGATTAACTCAATGGACCATGTACTGTCAAGACTGGTCCCATCAGTACATGAAAAATGACCCATACGTACTGATAGGTTGATATGATCAGCAATCCATACTGCCTGGAAGGACCAAAGACTGTCCAGACTGGTCAAACTGGCCATGACAAATCGACCCATATGAACTGATTGGCTGACACAATCAGCCTTATCCAAACTGAATGGAAGGATTTCACTCAACGGACCATGGACTGTCCAAACTAGTCCTATCAGTACATGAAAAATGACCCATACGTACTGATAGGTTGATATGATCAGCCATCTGTACTGTAATAACCCTCAAGAACCAATGAATTTTTGGTCGATAAAAATTCCGCTCGACCAGTTTCGAGTTAGTCGATCAAAATTAAAATAGAATCGACCCGATGAATTAATGTCTCGATGAGACTGTCGTGTGGTCGAAAGAACTTCCCTTGATAGATCTGGTCGAGTTTTAATTATTATGGTTGAGTTATAATCAAGCTGAACAAGAATTTCCAAGAGCTAGACGAGAGCCGAAGGACAAAGAATATTTGATAATAAACTGTTCGGGAATATCGACCAGCTTCTTACTCTTTCTGACCTGTCAAAGATTTGCACCAGCCTGCTTGCTTAATTTATTTAAATGATCATGTGTCTGTCACAAGCTGCCTGCCTGCTTGCTCATTAAGTCACACATGTGCAACTCACAAGCTGCTTGCAGCTTTCTTTATGGAAAGGAAAGGTAAGCTGCTTGTGCTGAAGCTGGTTGCCACATGTTCTGTCAAAGCCACAACTTTGTGTAAAGAGAAACCCTGAGCTGAAGCAACC